>JAOEHY010013795.1:0-41074 GCA_025447955.1 Psilopsiagon aurifrons | reverse complement strand
GGGGCAGGATCACCTCCCTCGACCTGCTGGTCATGCTCCTCTTGATGCAGCCCAGGATACGGTTGGCTTTCTGGGCTGCAAGCACACACTGCTGGCTCATGTTCATTTTCTCATTGACCACCACCCTCAAGTCCTTCTCTGCAGGACTGCTCTGAATCTCTTCTCTGCCCAGAGAATTGTGGAGGGAAATAGGCTCTTAACAACGTTCAGTCCACATTCTTGTATTTAGTGTTATTCATGTTTTGTCTGTGCTGTAGCTGGAAGAACTGCGGCAAAGGGTGAAAGAATTGGAAGACAAGGAGAAAAAGGAGAGTAAAAAGATGGCTGATGAGGATGCCCTCCGCAAAATCCGAGCAGTGGAGGAACAAATTGAGTATTTACAGAAGAAATTAGCCATGGCTAAGCAGGTGAGAATTTTCTGAAGGTTTCTGCTGGAGCACCTGGGAAGGAACTACCTTCAGGTCCCAGCTGGGAAGATTACCTGAGAGAAGGAATTTCTGTCTCTCTGTGTGCCAGAGATGTGAGTTTTGTCCCTGTTTATCAAAGGGGAAAAGCCAGAAGAGAAACTCCAATGATAAAAAAGCCTGCAGCACACTAGGGCATCACAGATCTTATGGCAGGAGTGGTGGGGAATGTTTGTTTGTAGCCTACATAAAGAGCACAGAGGAGAGATGTCTGAATCAGTCTTTATGGGAGGAGGTTACAGTTTCTTTTTAAAAGTATTATCTGCACGGATCACATAAGTAATACTTGTGCATGGTACCGTGGCACACCTGTTCCCACAAAAAAAGTGCTTAATCTTACGATAAGAGAGCAGGAGCACCTCAGTAGGGGAGAGGCAAGCCAGTATGCTTGACATGTGCTTTTTTAGAATTCAGATTGTTTTCCTTATAGTACAAGACTGTTCTATCTTGTCACTCCTTTAATGTTGAAGTGGCTTAACTGAGTTTAAGGGGCTTGGCAGTCTGTTAGTTGGAATCTGTCAAGCTGTCCACGTGTAGAATCTTTGGCCAGGTGGATGTGACAGCTGTTTAGCTAGCTGCCTGAAGTTGAGAGTTTTCTGCCTGCCTCTGGCAATGAATGTGTCACAGCTGAATGTGTCACAGCTGAATTTGCCAGCAGACAAGCCACAGTCTGTGAATACTTGTGGGGATAACCATCTCTTCTCTACAACTTCTAGTTCAGGGTATGTCTGCTGTGGTGTAGACTTCTAAGGAATGCTTTTCTTTCTAATTGCTGGGTGATAACTGTTCTCCGATACTGAGACATGTTTCTTCGTCTGTACTGGGTTTGGTGTCTCTGATTAAAATGTCCAGGGTCATTGTAGGGAGTACAGGAGACAGTTTTGCCATACCCTAGGATTCTTTTGCAGGAGGAGGAGGCCCTGCTGTCGGAAATGGATGTCACAGGCCAAGCATTTGAAGACATGCAGGAGCAGAACATCCGCCTGATGCAGCAGCTGCGGGAGAAGGATGATGCCAACTTCAAGCTGATGTCAGAACGCATCAAGTCCAACCAGATCCACAAGCTGCTGAAAGAGGAGAAGGAGGAGCTGGCAGACCAAGTTCTGACACTGAAGACTCAGGTAACCTGGGAGAATGAGAGAGGACAATGGAACTGGCAAGTAAAGGTGGACAGGTTAACTGGTAAGCAGCTAAGCTCTACGCAGCTGTTTGCGTAGTCCCCCACAGTGGGATCAAGAAGAGAATCAGAAGAGCAAAAATGAGAATACTGGTAGGTTAGATAAAGGCAGCTTAGTACAGCAAAAGCTGTGAGCACAAACAAAGCAAAACAGGTATTCATTCACTGCTTCCCATGGCAGGCAGGTATGCAGCCATCTTCAGGAAAGCAGGGCCTTATCATGTGTAATTCTTACTTGGGAATATAAATGCCATCACTCTGAACATCCTCCACTTCCTCCTTTCTACCAGCTTTTCTTGCTGACCACACATCATGTGGTGTAGAATATTCTTTTGGTCAGTTTGAGTCAGCTGTCCCACTCTGTCCCATTCCACCTTGTGCACCCTCAGCCTACTTGATGGCAAGCAGCATGAGACAGAGAATGTCTTGCTACTGTGCAAGTACTGTTCAGCAACAGCAAACCCAGTAGAGTGTTATTGATGCTGTTTTGGTCCCAGACCCAAAACATAGCACCAAGGATACTGGTTCCAACAGTGAATAAGGATGTTGGATCACTGGTTCACTGCCTTGCAGTGATTCTGTAAGCCACATTCCAAAAAATAAGGCTTCTTTGTTGAGAGTATTTGACTGCTAGGTTTTTAAGTGTTTGCCAGAGAGGTTTGGATGCAGCTCTTAGACTGGTAATGTGTCTGTTCAGGGAGAAAAAGGCAAGCTGAAGAGGTACTCCTTGGTGATGGGGAAGCAGGGCTAGTTCTAGCATTCAGCTTTAATGACAACTCTGAGGACCTACAGAGCACGCATTTTGGTCCTTCTTTAACTCCTGTCACTTTCCAAGGTGGATGCCCAACTGCAGGTTGTACGTAAGCTGGAGGAGAAGGAACATTTACTGCAAAGCAGTATTGGAACAGGTGAGAAAGAACTGGGTCTCCGAACACAGGCCTTGGAAATGAACAAACGCAAGGTAAGTTATTGCTTGATTTTTTTCTTGGATTGTAAGATAGAGTTATCTTCTGGGAAGCATAGAAGGCTCCTAGCTCTCACTCATACTATAGAACATGATGTTCCCTGGTTTTGGACTAGTATACTAGAATGCTGAGGAATCCTGAGGAGAGTTCTGATTAAAGTATTGTAGGCTGATGTTTCCTTTGATAAGGGGGAGCAGGTCATAGGTGTTTCTGTGAAAATATGATTAGGGAGCTGAAGTGAGGTGCCTTTAAAAGGAAACCTATTGTGAAAGAAGCAGCAGCAGCAGCCAGATGAAATTAACTGGGATCAAAGCTTTTATAGGAAAGATGGGGTAAGTAAAGGGAAATACGGTTGGGGAATGTTAAGACCTTTAGCAAATGTCTGTGTCATGAATGTCAATGAAGTAGATCTGTTACAAGTAAAATAAGACTTAAATCTCAGGGTCGATGCTGCCTTTGTTGTTAAATCTTCAGTAGGAATACAGCAGTGACATTAAAACAGACAGAAAGGAAAGCAGAAGTATCACTGTGAAGTGGAGATGGGGGAACTTCATCACTTCTGCTTAATATCTGCTTAGTACAACTGGTACTGAGGGAACTTGGCTAATAGATTAATTGGCAAGGCACAGTTAGTAATAGGAGAACTGGTGGAGAGGGAAATGATTAAAAATAAACACTTATCTTGCAGTTATGTCTACTTCAGCTGTAGAACTGCCTCTGAATAATTTAGTAGGGAAAATGTAGAAGGTGGAAAGCTAAAAATACTTGAACAAGAGAATTGTGTGGTCATCAGTATTTTTTCAAGTGACATGCATTGGAGTGTGACAAGGGTTGGCTCTGCTGAAGAGGAGTGTTTAAGCTCAGTGATTGGAACTTCTAAATAGTAAAACATTTTGCTGTTGAATTAATGTTTAGGGCGTAATTCCAGTTATTCTGTTTGGAAGTACCAAAATAAAATTGAAAAAATGTATTTCCAGCTGCCTGATGAGTATTCTGTGAGCAGTCTCGGATTGCCAGGCATAGGGACTAGAAATCACTGGAGCTCTTTTTCCATGTTTGATACTTCCTATACTGGTTTTCTCCTTCAGGCCATGGATGCAGCTCAGCTTGCAGATGATCTGAAAGCCCAGCTAGAGCTGGCTCAGAAGAAGTTACATGACTTCCAGGATGAAATTGTGGAAAACAGAGTAACTAGAGAGAAAGAGATGTTTAATTTCAAAAGAGCTGAGGTATATACCTGATGAGCAATCCTTTAATACCTGTTTGCTTTGGTGCCTGTCTTGTGGTAACTGAGCTTGGAGTGGGTTTCAACTACAGTGCTTTCTTGGGGGTCCAGTTTCACTTTGATTTAAGCTTCATCAGTTTTGTCCACTGATAACTGACAATACATGTAGAACCAGATTATAATGTAGTCTTTCGTAAATCTGTTGGGCTGTAGGGGATGAAAGTATGGGTGGAGTGGCCAGGTCAGGTGCTAGTTCTCTTTTGCCCTTGAAGAAGCTGTGACAAAGCATATATTGCTCATTTGTTTGGCCTTTTGTTTCTATGCAGGAAGATATTTCTAGGTTACGCAGGAAGTTGGAGACCACTAAGAAGCCTGACATGGTTCCTAACTGTGATGAAATACTGATGGAAGAAATCAAGGATTACAAAGTGAGTAGCTGTCTCTATAAAATTCCTGCTTTAACTGTACTTTAATCAAAAGGCTGTGTAGTCATCTTTTCAGTATTTAACCTCTTGTCTCTGTACTCTGGCGTTGTAGCCCCATCTTGTATTGAAGAAACCACCTTCTTATGGAATGGAAGGACCTTTCCTCTTCAGTTATCTAACATACACAGTGCAGTGCAGTGGGCCCTCACTATAACATTTCTGTCTTGCAGGCCCGTTTGACCTGCCCATGCTGTAACATGCGCAAAAAGGATGCTGTGCTCACAAAGTGCTTTCACGTCTTCTGTTTTGAGTGTGTGAAAACACGCTATGACACCCGGCAGCGTAAGTGCCCCAAGTGCAATGCTGCCTTTGGAGCCAACGACTTCCATAGGATCTACATTGGTTGATTCTATCCATGAAATGATTCCATGCTATCTGGAATGTTGGAAAGTTTTACTGATTATATTGACCTCTCAGTCTCCCTCATTTTCTGTGATTGTCATCTTTGAGGCAGTCAGTGCTTCTATCAGCTGATCTGCAGTCTCTTCTGAAACGTAGGATTAGGGTATTGGAAGAAGCATATTCTGGATCTTGGTTCCTTTCTTGTTGCTTTTCTTTTGCCCTCAGTTTTTGTGGAATCCTTGTGCTTCAGAGGATATTTGCTGTACATAACTTTGACATTGCCAAGTTGGGAACATCTAACTGAAGTCCTGCCTTGATGGGATGGAAGCTATGGTGCAGCAGAGATAAATGAGGACTTTATCTGAGGAGTTTGCTTTGAATGTTTTATATTAAATCCCATCAAGGTATGGTAGTGTTTCTGAGAGTGAATAATATCCTAAGTAATGGGCCAGATAATGAATGTACAGTTACATCTGTAGACTTCAGGGGAGTGACTCCTTACATATATAACTCCCTCAGTCAGGTTGAGGCATTGCTGTTATTGTCCTGTTTCCAGAAAAGAATTTGTAGGGGGTTACTTTGTTACAAATTTGCCACAGAGATTAATCTTGCAATGCACAAAATCTAATAAAAGCTGTTTCCTGGGTGTTTTTCTGGTTTTTCTTGCCTCTGGTAATATCTTGTGTGTGCTCCTATCCTTTGTCCAGTTTACTGGAAACATTTTTCACAGGCTAACCTTCTATAGTAGAGAAATTAATTTATTCATTTGCTTTCAAAAAATACTTAACTAAAAGAACCTTTGCCTTTTTGGCTGTATCTTCTCTACCTGATTCCTGTCACAACAAAAGGACCAAGATGCTGGATTATTTGTACAGTCATTTTGTCATGGCCACTAGGAGTTTTGTGAAAGGACATGGCATAGGGTATTGTCTCTATGTTCCCTGTAGTGCCAGGCTGCATTTGAAGTCTTGATCAACAATCACTCCAAAAATGTGAAGTCATTTATTTACAACATTCCTTCATAGAGCAGAATTTTTTGTGTAAATTTAATTTTCTTGGAAGGTGCAGCTGTTAGTTTTGTCTTACCTGTGCCCCTTCCCTGAATTATAAAATCAGTATTACCTTCCTGTATTCACTGTAGGGAATTACAAAAACAACAGCGAACTGAAATGCAGACTGTCCTATAGCATGCATTACTATCTTTGTGAAAATATTCAGAAAATACGCATAAAACCTTGTAAATCATTGTGAATCCTGAGAGGGAACACGTGACCCTGTCTTTACAAGGGGGGGCTGGGATGCTGGAGTTTGTGGTATGGCTTAAGTTCTGCTACAGCGTGTGTAGAAGAAATGAAAGTAGAATCCTCTCAGCTTTCACTGGAAGTTTCTCCCTTGATTACATTTTTCAAAGGCAAGTTGGAGAAAGAATAGTGCATTAGGAGTACTAATGCTGGTGGTAGGTTTTTTTGGTGCAGGTGCTTGTTCATCAAAGCTAAGTCCTGGGTCACCAACAGGCATTGTCTGGATCTTCAAACAGCTTTGCTGTAATAGCAAACTTCCTTTTACAGCTGTGAACAACAGTCCGAATTAAACAGCCTTTGCAGAGGTAGGCAGCCCCTTTACTCTTTCTCAGACATTTAAGTCATATCACCTTTCCACTGAAATTCAAGGTTGAAACTTTTGTGTGTTTGCTGTTAGTGTTGAGTTCACTCTGGTCACAGTAGGAAAAAAACACTTCAAACAGCCTGGATTTCTTTCACAGATGGGGCTTGGGAACTCCTTTTCTTTCTTCACCAAGACAAAAGGTATTTTCTTATTTTAAAATATTTAAGCTTAGGAAGTCCTTGAAGCTCATTTTGGAAGTGCCTAATTTTTTCTCTCTGCTTATCAATTTAAACATTGAGAAGCAGTGAAAACTTTAGCTGGTCTGTTTTGACTGGCCAGAAGGAATGGAAGTAATTAAAAGTTTATCAAGACTAGAATTATTTTGGGGTAAAAGGGAGAGGGTGACAAGTGTATGAAAAAGAAAAAAAAAACCAACTTTAAATTCAGTGTCTAGGACAGTGTAAACAAAGAAAAAGCCTCATCTGCAGTCTCTAGTGCATATTCTTGTCACAGCAAATCCTCCCCCAGCTTACACAGTTGCAGGCATTGACATGTGTGTGATACTTCCCATCCCATAAAGCTACAGCAGTGTCTTTTTCTGTCTCCTATGGTATTGGGCTGGAGCAAGAGCTGAATAAGAAAACAACATGCTGAAACTTGTCTCCTCCCAGAAGGCTTGTATTTGATGCAGCAGTAATTTGAAGCAGTCCCTATTCTGCATTTGACATAGGCCTAGCCCCTAAGGCATCCCCCCAAAATACAGATCTTTGCTTTAATTAACAAGTGGTTGACATTTTTAACTTTTCATTTTTTTAAATGAAGATTGATCTGTTTGAAGATAGGGTGTTTGTACTTTTCTGGGTTCATGAATGTAGAAATAAGGGCATAACAAACTGCTAACAAACATACTGATTAAACTGCACTGACATATTTATTTCTTAGCATTTGTCTCATAATAATGAAAAGAGCTTGTCAGGGGTAAGGAAGGAAAGGACATCCTAGGTCTTCCAATCCTATCTAATATGTGGAGCTCTGGATCCTCCTTGCCTGTTTTATATCCTAATTACTCTCTCTTGTGCTACTGATTTTATTTGGAAGAAGCAGACACACTTGCTGCCCAAAAGCAGAGGCCAAGAACTGACCAGGGAATAGAGTGTGAACACCTTTTTATGAGGCTAATTAGTCCAGATATCGCTGCTGTCAGCTTTTAGAGGTTCATGCAGAGCTTTCCATTTGCAAGTGGTTTTCAGAGGTTCAAAAAGTAGAATGCCTTTTTCAAACCCCAAAATACAGTTTCAGATCAGCTTGAAGCCTTTAAACCATTCCTGGGCATAACATCAGCACTGGGAAGTAAAAAATTACTTCGGTGACATATGTGGGGGATGTGAGTTAATTCTGACAGTATTACAAATGCTCTTTCTCTGTAATACTGGATGTGCTGGGAAGCATTGTTTAAAAAATTCATAGAAACCCTGTTTAAATAATGTAGTTTGGTTAATACAGTATTTATTCAGATGCTGAGCAGCTTACCCTTCCTTCCCCTCTAATCATCATCCAGGTAGGAGGGAGCTCCACTCAGTACATAGGCTTTGAAACCACAACTGTTGTTCTCTTTCAAAGTGAGCCCTGGCCCACAGGGAGACTTTGGTGTGACTCCCCTTGATTTTGGTGAGAGCTTGGTGTCAGAATAAATCATGGACCAGAGCCCCTCTGTGTCACTCTGGCTGTGAGGAAGAACCTTATTGTCAGCTGAAGACAGAGAAAATACAAGGCAGTGGTTTCATATTGTTTAATACTTCACTTTGGGTGGTAAATACTGATGTACAGTACTGCCACACTCCCTTTCCATCATCTTTGCTCTCTGCCACTGAGAACCCATCCCCTCAGACTGGCTGGTCCAGCTGTTCGCGTGGCTTCTCTCTGAGTGGCAGTGAAAGCCAAACCTGGGCTCAGAAACAGGCAGAGGTGGTGGTTTGGGTTTTGTCAAGTTATTTTTAAGCTCGGTGAGTTCCTTTATCACAGTTACAGAGCAGCCACATCTGCATTTGTGCTGACAGAGCTGAGGGAATGGTGTGTACTGGGATTGCCACCAAGAATTTTTCTCATGAAACCACAGCCTGTGTCAGGAGGGAAGGGACTGCCAACACGGATCTAGCACCTGGTGTAATGAGGCAAACATAAGGAGCCTTAGCATGAACAGAGACTAGACTCATAGATACCACAACAAAAACGTACCAACAAGGGACATGCTTCCAATGAGCAGTTTAAATTTCCTTCTTTTTTTTTTTTTTTTTTTTAATTAATGCACAGAAAGGGTTAAAAAAAAATGGTAAACCTTGCTGTACTGTCAAGTGGAGGAGCGAGGAACTCTTACTTTGGATACTCCTTATTTCACCAGTTCCTCGGGAATGGCTGATACTTACCAGAATGATAAACTTGTTATGGAAGGAGGAGGACTCAGTAGGGTGGCAGTGGCTGTGGGCTGCTGTGATTCTGCTCTCGTTAAGAGCATATTGCCTGCTTTATTGTTGCACCTCTTTCTGGCATTATAAAAGTGTGTTACAAATTTTACAGAGGAATGGGAGAAAGGAAGAAAGGGGAAAGGGCCCAGGTATGCTGACCTAGGGCTCTGCAGTCCTGTTTGTCCTCTGATACTCTTCCAGCTCTGATTTCCTGTCCATGGCGAGTTGCAGCTCCTGCTTGATGATTTCAATCTGCTTCTCCAGCTCCGTAAGCTCTTCCGCCACTGACATCCTAGCAATATTGAGGGACTCTGCTTTCCCGTTGGTTGTTAAGGCAGCTGGAGTCTCTCTTTTCACCGGTGGCAGCGGGATGTCTTGGTGCTGTTGGATCATCACCTCATTTTGCCCTTCATCAGTGCAGATATATTTTTTCCGGTGGCTGTTGCCCAGATTGGCCGTATTCCACACAGCATGCTGGCTGTTCCCTACATGGGACCTCAATAGAGACAGGAGAGTTAATATGAAATCCTATCTTGCCATGGTGTGTATGCAGCCCTCCCCTCTAAGTCATACTATTGGAAAAACATGATGCTACTGTTAATGAATTACACATAAATGCCAATAATTCCTCCTTGGTATTATTTTTCTTGAGAAGCACAAATAATGTAAATGGCCAGATTTTTGTGATTAAGCCATACCAAAGACTATAACAGAATCCTAGACTTCACCTTCCCTTCCCCAAAAACTTTTTGTTAGTTACAGAATTACAATTCCCTCAACTCTCGTTCAGGAAAATGTGTGTGCTCCAGAGCTTTCTGAAAGCTTCTGTGGTTGCAATATCCAAAGTTTACTACAGCATTAGTCCTTTGTGTGTTAATGGTCTGTGCTAGCCTGGGCATTTGCTCCCATGGAGGAGGAAAGAGGCTTCTTGGAGTTGGTGTAGAGAGATGAAGGGGAAGGTGTACCATTTAGACTTGAAGTCTTCTTGAGTAGCTGCTTGCGCTTTGCAGGGCAGACATGATGATGTGGTGCATTCAAACCTTGCAGGTACAGATAATTCCTAATAGAATAATACACAAAATTTTGGGGTTCCATGTCGGGGATGAAATTCCCATTTTGGAACTTTTTAAATGCTTCATTATTTTCTTGTGGAAAAGTCTTTCCAAAATATTTTGACTTTACAGAATCTTTTCCCTCTTTTTTGGGAACTTTGCTTTGCAGCCTTACCAAATCATGCCACCTCCCAGAATTTCTTCCTGACTAAAGAAGCACTCTGTGGCCTCCCAGCGGGAATGTAAGGAAGCACAGAGTTTGCTGTTGTGGGAGAGGAGCTTGGCTTTCCTTCCTGCTTTACGTTTTAGACAGACCTGTATGCATTCATTTTATAAACTGCGGTTGAATCTCACAGGGCCCTAGTTTTCTGCCTGTGCTTTACTATGGGAGTAATTAATTACCTAAAAACAAGGACAATGAACTTACTCCAAAAACTGTCTTTAGGATGGGGTGCTTTTATTAGCTGTATGAAAAATCATGAAAGAATAAAATTGCTAGATTAAATACTTTCTATTGGAAGCAATTTATTCATTTCCACTTCCCTCCCTTGTCACTTCTGTCTTGTGTTTTGCTTCTGTTACTTTTGGGGTGTATTAGTTCCATAAGTAGATATCCAGACACAATATGTTTAATTTCAAAGTAATTTCTGTAGTGTGTGTTTTAAGGCATGCAAAACTTCTTACCTCTTTTCTACTCGTTTTTTCTTATGCTGGCGTTTGTCTTCAGTAAATGAACTGTTCAGAGCACGATGTAATCTCTAGATTGAAAAGAAGAAAATAAATTAGTAAAAGCAAGATAAGAATAGCTCCATAAATAGGTAAACAATTTTTGTTTTATGTGATGGAGTCCAACATAAGTTATTTTGCACATTCAAGGATACAAGCAGTATCTGTGCTTTGTCATTACAACAAATTTATTTTCCACAGTTTTCCAAGGAAGGGCAATCTGAAAGGTTGATGAACAGAGTGTGAACAATCTTTGGCATTAAAATTCCTCAAAAGAATTGAAAACCATTACTTTCTAAAGGGTCTCTTTCACTGTGGTGCTTTAAAGCAATGAAAGGTCATCTTTTTTTGTGCTTTTTGCTTCAAAGTAACCGCTTTTTTTTTGAGCAAATACTTAGAGCAATTTTCTTCCATTATTGAAGGAGGTTATCTGTCACTTCCTGCATGCATCAAAAGTTTGGGAACCTATAACAGTGACATAAAATGCTGTGGTTACCCAGTTCAGCACAACACCAGTGTTGCTTCTGAAGTCCAAGAGTTTTGAGGTTACATATGCAAATAGAAAGGCTTAGGAATTGTGGATATTTGAACTGTTTCTTTTGTGCTTCTCATTCTGCTGTAAAGTAACTCTCTTTGAATTCCAAAAGCTGCTGTCACATTTGGAATGCCAAACATCAGTGCTCTTACAGCCTTTTATACCTTGTTCTTGCCCAAGCTTTCTTAATCAGCCACATGGGGTTACTTCTGAATACGTACTTGACTTGTATGGAGCCAGTAATTCATCTTGGATTTCTTCTTGATTCGTGGTAAGACCAGTCTGTACACGATATGTTCCCCAATGGTAGTGAGAATGGACAAACCAAGCCCAATGCACAGCATCACGAAGAGCCCAGAAAAATGTTTGATCCCCATTTGGAGCGTCTGTGAATAAAATCAAAAGGGGGAGTTAAGTAGGCTGTTAACTGTATTTTACCAGCTTCTGTTTTCTCATTTGGAAGTGTGGTGTGACTGAATCACAGAGGTCCCATACTGCAGAATAATCTGGATACTGTTCACAGCAAAGCCCTTCAGTGCTGCAGAAAGCTCAGCATTCAGTCAGAGCAAAGGACCTCTCATGGGAATGAGAATCAGCCAAAGACCATGGAAATCTTGTGTGGTTTCCCTAATGAGATTTAATATGAGAATCCAGTATTTTTGGTGTCTTTCCATTTGAAAAGCAAATACTGCTTGACTTGCTCTACAGTCAATGAACTGTAGAGCAAGGCCTTCATCAGCCATGAGTTGAGACTAACTGTTCATATTTTCTGGGAATCGATCATTAACTTCCCTTTTTGTGCTTTAACCTTGATGAAGGTCATGGAAGAAATGTTTTGAAGTAGTAGCACAAACACAGCACCTCTCTACTCCCTACATCAACAGGACTGAAACTGTGTTTGTTAGGAGCCCCAGCTGCAATTATGAAAAACAGGAACACTCCCACGTTGTCCTGCTGAGTCACCCTTTTCATATAGAGTAGGAAGCCTTTAATTAAATTGGGTTTCTTATTCGCATTAATCATATTTTAAGACCATGAAACCATGCACAGCAGCAATCTCTACCACAGACATCTGCACTCTGATCTGTGGGTCAGGTTTGCATGTTACGTATAATCTTAGTAACTTTGTCCTCATGCCTCTGTAACTCAGTTATAAGTGTATCAGTAGCTAAAATCTGTTGCTAATTATTATTGCCCACAGGCTGCTTGGGAAATATTTCCAAGAATACAAGTTCTACTTGTGCCTTTCTATTAAAGAATGCTATTCCCCTAGTCAACTAAATAAAAAGGCAGAGAATCGCTCGGATAGATTTTACGCCAGGAGATGATAACTGGGATGCTATCATCCTGGTTAATTGACCTCTGTGTTCCTTCAATTTGTTGTTAGTTTGGTGGGCAGCTGGTGGCGGGGATTGTACTTTCTCAGGACTGTAACTATAGTTGATTAATGGTGAGTCTATTAATGTTGAAGAACTGAAAATCCCTTTTTGTTCTTTTGTTGGATGACTGTGAGCAGTATTTCACTCATCTGTTTTTTGTATTTTATTTCTTTTATTTAGAATCATAGAATCATAGAATAGTTAGGGTTGGAAAGCACCTTAAGATCATCTAGTTCCAACCCCCCCTGCCATGGACAGGGACACCTCCCACTAAACCGTATCACCCAAGTCTATGTCCAAAATACAATGACAGGAGATAGCATATCATAGATGTTTAACAAGAACAAGGCTTCAGCAGTCTAGCAGAGTGAGAACTTTTGTATGTGGCACTGGCAATGAACTCTTATTTTAGGGGTTCTCTGCCAAAACCAACCTGATTGCCCTGCAGCGCATTAAGCACAACGTTTGGGAAGAGAAATTTTGTACCAGTGAATAAACACTTCAATGGTGTTGAAAGATATAATGGAGATATAAAAGCAGTTCCTAAAGAAACTTAGTGCAGCCTGGAAAGGAAAGTAAGAAAACGTGCTGGAGTGATTCTGGGGTGGAAGGGAGTCATAGTCTTGGCACACGGATTTTCTGACTCTAAGAGTCCATCAGTCCAACTTAAAAGCAGAACTTTCATCTCAGCATTGGAATTTCTTACTAGAAAGAATCTGTTGTCCCACACTTTGTGTTTCCAGTTAGGGGAATAGGAGGGCAACACAAAAATCATTTGTGGTAACACTTCAAACCACTCAGTGTTTGGAGGTCTGTGTGACCTGGCCTCTTTCTTTCAATTAGCAACAGAAGCCCAAATTTTAGCCCAGGTAGTGTAAAAGCAGAATGAGGCCCCACATGTGACCTTTTCCCAAGGTCTTTACAGCCAAGACTTTAGTATGGCCCATCTCTGAATTCAGCGCATGTAAATATCCGTACAAAACAAAAATGCTGCTACCTGTACTAGCTGAACATGCCAGTTAAGTGTGCTTTCACTAATTCTCTAAGAAGCATTAATGCAAATCACTTGCCTTCCAAAAAGAATATTCAAAGCCAAGTATGAAACAACTTCCTTAGAGATGTAGAACTAACAGTAAAAAAATAAAATGAATGAGACATAGAATAATAATAATTAAAAAGGAAAAAGTTTGCTTTGTTTATATGATCTCAGGCTACTGCTGTTTGGTGTCATAACAGTCTAAGAGTGGGCACTGCCATTAACTTCCTCAGTGGCAGAAACCTTTGAATCAGGTGTTGACTGTCCTTTTGCTTAGCCACTTGAGAAATAATGCGAAAGTCCCCAGAGGCATGGGAGATCAGTAAGGAGGCCCAATCTGATAGTGTTAGGTACAGAAGGGAGCGTTTATTATATTGCTCTGAAAATAGGAAATAGTTTTAATGGACTATGATAAACTGCTAGCCATTCAAACTAATAAAAATAAAAAAAAAAGACATAGTGGCAATTGCAGTGCAGATTCCTGCAAACATGAGATGTCTCCTCCAGCCTGAAGGCAGTGTTTGATGTAAGTCCAGTACTGTTGCAGAGAGACTATTTGGCCAGCATCTTACTTGAAATATAATTCCCTTGTCTTGAGTAAACCTGCTCTGATTTATGCTGACGAGAGTCTGGCTCATTGTCCTGTCAGCTCTGCAGAATAATTTTCTACCTTCCCTAGAAAAAGGTGAAAGAAATTCCAGCACTGGCATCTCAGATGCTTTTTTCACTTGTAATGGATAGCTTTTGAAATTGACCCAAACAAGACATCTTTTCCTAGGAAAGAAAATGCCAAAACAAAGCATCAATAATATTTCATCTGACAGTAAAGAAGAATGCATTGGAAGAGCTTGTGATAAAGGTTGCACAGTATAGGGACATTTTTGAGACTAAATTCAGTTGGGAAATGAGGTAGGGAAGACACAGTAACCACAATGTGTTTTACAGTGTATGGAGTGATTATTTATCGCAGTATCAACACATCTGCATGCCCTTGTAGACAACCAATTTATCAGCTGTTCATAATTCCTGTAGACACAAACATTAAATATTAAAGGAAACCATCTAATAGATTCATCTCTCATTTTTGTAGCTTCATGCTGATCAGTATCAGAGCAGCAACCTCTACAACTTATAGTTTGTGTATGTGTTTGTACATGCGTATATTGAACCAATTTGGAAACAGCAGCTGTAACCTGGATTCCCTATGTCACTGCTTTCTCTCTACAGAAGTGGCAGGGGTCAGAGGTGTGTGTGTTAGGTCTCTGCTGGCAATAGAAAACCAACTGATGACTATTTTTTCTTAGAAATAAAAGCCCGTAATGTGGTGTATTTTCCATTAACCTAGGATAAAAACATGGTCTTTGTTCCAACTTTGTAATCATAAATCCAGTAGGTAGCTCCGGGCATTTTACGAGAAGAATCTCAATTACGCCCATGTGAAGCAATAAGCAACCATAGTCAGTCCTGTGATGATTACAGCTAATTGGTGCCAAGCAGCAGACTGGCAACAGCCTCTAAGTTATTTTCTACTTGCAGATTGGGAAATTTTCAGTTTCTGAAATAAACAAATACAGGAACAGAAGTGAAGGTATCTGCTTCTTTATATATGCTTGGAGAGACTTTTCCAGTTTATCAGCCCATATCTGCAATGGCTACTGAAACACTTACTGCTGTCTCCTCTGTAGTGATACGCTTTTTCTTTAAGCCTTCAGTAGAAGGAATGGGATGCAGAGAAGGGAATTTGATGTTTGTATTCTCTTTGAAGGGGGGAGCAGAGACAAAAAACAGCACTAAGTGGTTTCACTATTGGGTTTAATGGAAAAAACCTCCTGCTTTATTCCCTACTACAAGACTGTAAATGGTTCACTCTCCCTGATTGTACTGAGAGGGTGAATAAGTTACTGAGAGGGTGAAGTGGGAATAAATACATCTGTGTCCCAGCTTTGACTAAGTAGAAGCCTCTAAAGATTTTTGTAGATATTTTGCAGGTTGTCAGTACAGCACTGCCATTGGTGTACACATCCTCAACCCAAAGACTAAATAGTGATTATCATATGTGTATTATCTATAGTAATAAACTATCCTTTCTGGTAGGATTTTCCCCACAAGGATTTTAGAAAGCTTTGCTGAGATCAGTAAGTTAAATTTTGCAGAACCTTTTTGAAGAAGGAATTATTCTCAGCTTTATTAGAGATAAATGGATATGAAGGGCAGATACCTAAATTCATTTGGGCATCTCTGTAGGTCTGCAAAATCCTGCTAATGTTGATGCTTGTATTTAGATAACTAAGCACTATTAAAGCCTGTCCCTCTCTTCAGAATGTGGCATTTCTTGTAGCTGCAGAGATGCTGTTATTTATTTATCAATGCTTCCTATGGATGTCTGTGCTTTCAAGAAGCAGCAGAACTGAAGTAGTATGTATTTAATCTCTTTAAGGAAATTATCCTTAGTGAGGACCAGTGATTGTGGCTTTAGAGTTTCAAGTGCCAAATTTTGAAATACTGTAAATCATTGTCTCGCATCAGCCATAATTAGCAAGAATTAGTACAAGGCAGATTTATAAGAAATCTGTCAGAGTACCAGGAAAAAAGAGTATCTCCAAGGCTGTACATTGCCATGTGCCTCTTCTGTGCGGACTTACTTTCTAAATTAAAGTTTGAGAATACCTCACAGGGTTTGGTGTGGTAAACTGTAAACTGGCTTTGGGGGTTGGACTAGAGGATCTCCAGAGGTTCCTTTCAATCCTAACAATTCTGTGATTCTGTAATCCTGTTTCATTCTCAAATTAGCAAAATAAGTTCCTTTCCCCTCTTGTTGTGAGGACTTCTGCACTGATCTGGAAAAATACTCCCTTTTGTAATAAATCTTTTTCTTTCAAGTCATCCATTTTCCGAGCCCTGTCAGTAGTGAGAAGAAATACACATATAATCTGAATTAGATACCGAGAAGATGTTTCAGTCTGTGATATCACAGGCTGAAGAATTGGGAAAAACAGCTTTGTCTTGTCAGGCAGTGAAATTTGGTTTTTTTTTTTTTCAGCTTCCACAGGTGACTCTAAATCCGCCGCTCATTTCCAGAAGACTGAAAACATGTTTCCTCTGACTCTGTTGTCAGACTCAATACTCATGTACTCCTTTCTTCAGGACCATTGTGGAAAGTATTTTTTACCCAAGGGCAAGTCCAGATGCTACTGCCTCTTCGCATAACGTCTGTCATTTGATAATACTCTTCTTCATAATGTTCCCAGTCCTGGCAGTGAGCAAGGGCCAGATTTCCTCCCCAGACAGAGTATGTGCAGACTGAGCAAATTGTCTTGGCAGCAGAATCTTTTATCCTGTTCTTCGTGTTTGTTTTTCACACACTCATAACAAGGCATCATGAAAGGTGACTGATGGGTAGGTTTGACTTATGAGCACAGAGCAGTTCACTCCCTTTGTGGAGGGGTCTACATGGCCTTTCCTTGACACCTACAGCACATCAGAGACAAATGTATATACCAGAGCTTCAAGGTAATGGCTAGAAAACTGGTTGTCTGGTGATGGGCATAACAAAAAAGGAAACTAACTCTTGATCCTTAAAGACAGTGGGCAGAACCCAGAGCAGAAAAGCACAGTTTTCTGGATAACAGCTGATAAAACCATGGCAAAATGAATGAGGCACTGTTCTAGTTGTGCATCCCAGGTAAAGCCAAGGCCAAAGGTCATCTATTCAGTCACAAGGTCAATTTTGAACAAGTTCCTTCAAAGACTCCAGAGCAGATACATCAGTGGATCACACCACTGATGAGAAAGGAAGAGAGGATGAAAGGACTTCGTCTTTGCTGCGTGCCTGGTCTGGATCAGATAGGAGCCCACTGTCAGTGACTGATCCCCACCCTTAGCAGTATGGACCCCTCCCTCAGGCACCATCTGGAGGTGCATGGCACTGTGCCTTCCCTGGTGTCACCACCCATAGGAAGTAGTGGGTCTGCAGTAACAGGGTCAACTGGGGCTGTCACTGTGTGCGTGTTTATGTATGTTGTTAAGTAAATGTCAGGTTAGATACTGTTTGTGTGAAGTATAAGTAAGTTATTGATATTAATAGCTGGGATATTGTCATATAACAATATATTTTTTATTCCATGCATTGCTTGTTATCTGACTGAACTGACAGTCTGTGTGCAAATCAGTCTCTAAGTTCCAGAGCTTCAGTTCTCCTGCAACACTTGCAAATGGAGAATATAAAAGCCTTTCAAGTGAAACAGAAGATACAGCTTACACAGTAACACTGTAAAAAATGTAGTTTAAACACTATGAAAGTCTGGACTCAGCTTTTCGCAAAGCCTGACTACTCCCTGGCCCAGAAGGGGCTTTTCTCTTTTGCTCTGTCTTGAAAAACCGTGGTGTGCCAGCTCATCTCCTAAACACCTTGTGCTGATCATTACTGCCTCATCTGAATACTCAAACCACTGCTAACTGACAGGCATTTTTCCTGGTCAGGCCATCCACCCTGCCTGTTTTCATGGTGGCTTTCTGCCAAAGCTGTTCCGCTACCATGAGCAGAAAGTTGCAAAGCTGCCAATTAACTATATTTTGGTTCCCGAAAATGCCACAAAAAGAAAGAATTAGATGTCTTTCCTGAGCTAGGGGGGAGCTAACAAGCTGGAAAGAAAAGTCCTAGGAGCCTGGCCCCTGCTGAAGTGGCATTAATGAGAACAACAGCAGGGTAGAGGAAGGGCTAAGTGTGTTGTGTGCAAGTTGAAAATGAATGACACTGATTATGTCCAGATGTAATACGTGCAGATCTAACTCTGACAGCTCTACTATCCTGCACTATGCTCTGGCCTAAATAGGGACTTAGTAAATTTACAGCAAAGAAATTCCTTGGAGACTAGAAAATGATAATTTTGAATCAAGAGTATTCAAGTGATGTTGCTAGGGATCAGCAATCAGCATGAAGAGCCACTGCGACCAACCATTACTTCTGGTGGAGAGGGTAAGATGCAATCCACTGAAGTGATTCATTCCAAGTTTGAGCTAGCTGCATTATCCATGAATGGGTGCTGGCCAGAGTAAATGCCTTGCACAAGTGCTTTTTGCTGAAAAGGTTCATACAAACAGTGGAGATAAGCCCTACTGACCTCTGCACTTTGAAACTCTTCTTTATTTGGTTTCTCAGCTTGAGGAGATGCTGCAGATTTTCTAGTCCCAGTATGAATCATGCCTTTCTAAGTCAACTTTGTTTTCAAATGCAATTTAGAAATGAGCAGATAGAGGTGGAAAGTGCTAGCAGTGAGTTCTACCACAGGGAATATAACTTTCTAGTGTAAAATTAGAAAAAAGTGATGGGTAGGAAGATGAATCTCAAAACATATTCAAAGAAAAATTAACCTTGGTGGGCAGGAATGACAGGTGGATAAGAATCAGGTACAGCCTAAAGAAGTAATGATAAAAAAGGAAGATAGATATTTCACCCATTTAAAGGCTATACTGCCCAATATTTCACCTAAGTATATTCCCATTTTGGGGTCACTATTCTCGGTCAACAGGTGCAGTGTGTCACAGATTTATTGAAAAGACAATAGAAAAATACAAAGCCTTAGCCTAGCTATCAAAAGGCTATCTCTGGGTCTTAGTTTGGTATATAATACATGTGAATGAGTACCCACTTAGAAGCTGAGACTTTTTTTGAAAATGAATTAGCTGCTTCTGTGTTGAACCTCATCCACACTTCAATGAATCTGTTGAATGTTACTGTGACTGACTGCAGGGAGTTAAGTAACACGAATTTCTGGTTGTACAGGAGTAAAGGATACAAACTGACAAAGATAACACCACAAATAACTCCTATGCATCTTGATGCAATGATGGGGAAGCTATGCTTTAGAAAGGATCTGCTGCTTGGCCCTGTTTAATTTAGTAGACTTGTCCCACCTATGAAACTGCAGGTTCTAAAATCTGCAAGTTCTTGGCCAAGAAGAGTGGATGAAAAGGAGGGGACACTCATGGCAGAAGTGGTAGAAGAATTCAGGAAAAAAAGGTCTGGACTTAGCAGAGCTTACCCCACAATGGCACAGACATACAAGTGGTCTTCCATTTCTCCTTACTCTGATTACATAAAGCCTTTGAGTGTATGAGGATTTGTTCAAAGACAAAGTATTTGAGTGACTTTTTAGAGTCAGGTCAGTCATCTGAACTAGCTTGTTGGATCTTGGCCTCTGGAGGAAAACTCAATTATGTGTGTTTGGGTTAGCTCAATAGAAAATCGAATGAGGACTATTAAGATACCCAGCCCCAGAACAGCTAGACCTGTCTTGCTTTCTGATTATCATATGGAGGTTACAACTCAAAAGACTGAACTACTTTGAAGCACAGCAACTGAAAACTTCCCTTAAAACCCCATGTTTAAAATCTGTTTTAACAGTGAGAAGAATGGAATTGCATGGGACTATTCATGTGACAAAATCAGTGCTTTCTTTCAGGACTGCAGCAGCTTTTTTCCCCATCTCCTCTCCCTTTGTTGGCAAACCTTGGGGAAGGTTTGAGTACATAAACCATGTCGGTTTTCTTATGCCATGAGCACAGGGAAGTTTAAGGTTTACCTGGAAACTAGTGACTCTCAGTGTTGCTTCCCTGAACATAAAGGAATTAATGAAAATCACAGAATCACAGAATGGTTTGGGTTGGAAGGGACCTTAAAGACCATCTACTTCCAACCCCCCTGATATAGGGAGGGACACCTTCCACTAGATCAGGGTGCTCAAAGCCCTGTCCAGCCTGGGCTTGAACACTGCCAGGTATGGGGCAGCTTCAACTTCTCTGGGCAACCTCTGACAGTGTCTCACCGCCCTCACAGTGATGAGTTTCTTCCTAATATCTAATCTAAATCGACCCTCTGTCATCTTAAAGCCATTCCCCATTGCCCTTGTAAAAAGTCCCTCTCCAGATTTCGTGTAGGCCCCTTAAGGTATTGGCAGGCTGCTATAAAAATGCAGGAAAATTGTACCGTCTTCCCTCATATTTTTAAATTGAAAAGGGCTTTCAGATGAATAACTGTAAAACTGACATCCTGCTTATGAGATTTTTTTCTCTCTCCAGTTTTAATGCAGTGTTTGTTCTATCTTTGTTCATTTTGCTTTTCTTCATAAAAGGCAAGTCCAGCTGGTTTTATAATATGCCTTCTGTAGTTTGGTTAGCCAGGTCTTATTTTCTCTACTACTGTATTTGTTGTGGCAGAAAAAAGTTTCTATTTCTAGAGACAGCCTTGAGATCCTAAGGCTTAGAATAGTAGTCATCAAACTTTTTTTGATAATACACCTCTATTAGTAATTTTTCGAGCATGCATCCCCTCATATATGTATATTTATTCACAATTTATATATAGCTGCATTATTGAATTTCTAATAGCTTCTTCCTGCAGGGCAGTGCATCATCTCGTGGGCTTAAAGAAGCAAATAGATATTCTGGGGGAAAACCAGTACTAAATAAAACAACTTTGTTACTGGAAAATGTCTAGAGTCTTAGCTATTTATCTAGGAATACAGAGAATACAGCCCTTGATACAGCTACTGAAGTAAGATTCTCAGGATCAGAGGAGACTCCTCCCTGCATCACTGGGGAATTATCAAGAAGATGCATTTGTCTCTGGTATAAAATTTTCACATTTTAAGACAATTGTGGTAATCAATACCATTACTAGCTGGTAATTTTAATGAGGTTAAATTCAAAAGGTTGTATTAAAATGTAGAGTAACAAGAGGTCACTGAATTAAGTGCTTGTCAGGAACACGTATGGCAGCTACATTAAAAAGAAAATTCCCCAGGTACATGTCTTGTTAGATGATAATATAATCTTCAGATGAGACGAGATAATCAGAAATAGCAGTGGATACACACTTTTTTAAAAATGTGCTTCCTTCTGCTGAATTAATCACAGAATATTAAAAATTGCAAGCTGAATAAAAACTGGGTTTTTTTTCTGTGAATGTCTGATGTTAAGATACATTTAATATTGACACAATCTTAATGAGAAGGTAAAAAATATAGTGAGATGCAGAAATATCCCAACAATCTATGTTTTAAAACAGCCAAATGCAGATTTTCTTCATCTTGTCTTTAAAATATGCTAGTTTTCTAGTGATTTAGTCCACAGTCAGAGGTTTGCAGTCAAGATGCTCAGGTGACTATTGAAAAGTGGCAGTCAAAGCCTTAGAAAATGGGCTTCTCTTTAGGGGAGCATGGCCAGGCTACCACTTCCTCAGGGAACATGCAGGATTGGTTTGGTATTTGGCTGAATGCTCTGAGGAGATACCATATTTCTAGCTACGTTTTGTACCAGTAAGAATACGTAAGCAATGTCTTTTGGAAGACCTTGAGGTAAAAGTGTATGCTCTAAGCTTCATGCATTGCTGTATCTTTTAATCCCTCAGTACTTCATTTTCTTGACAATCTAAGAGACTTGACAAAAAACCTCCTAGTCTGGTAAGAGGAGTCTTTTTCTCATAAATAATGGCCTAAATCTTCAGCTGCCATCAGCTGGCATAATTCTTCTGATTTGATACCAGGATGGAAATCCATTGAGATTTACTTCTGTTTCTGGCAGATCTACTTAGATGTGAGACCTGCTTGTTTTCTGTTCTTGGCATGATATCTTAGTGGACTGTTTCTAGGTTGGTCCTATCTTTGGTACACGTAGCTGCCACCCATGTTAGGAAGTGATCAGGTTATATTAGAAATTTGGGATATACTAAATTTGAACTCCCTCTGCTTCTTTTGCTCTTGCTTTTGGTCTGTTAGCAATTTTAGCTATTGCTCCTGTTTGACATGGTAGAGTCACTGACAGATCCTGTAGATGATGATACACATAATTGAGTGGAATCAGATATATCTGTTAAACAGTATGCCAGGTCAGTTCTGTTAATAATGTTTTACATGCCCTATTTGTCTCCAGAAAGGCTCTCTCATGCATGCACCGTGTGCCTAACTTAGCAGCACAGTCTTGCTGATATTTCTCTTGTGCTCTGATCTGAATGCTGCTGGGCATAGCATCTATTGCTTTTGAAGCCTAACACTTTACTTCAGCTGCATCTCATCTCTCTTGTGTGTGTACATCTACTGCACATTGTAAATGAGGAGCAATAATTGTCAACTTGAACAAATCCTTATTTACATGACCAAAGTTCAGCACTTACCTCCGTGACAGCAAAACTTCTTTTCCCACATGGAACAACCTTGTACCATTTGTCGTGCAGAACATCCATGAAACCGTGGGACTTGTACTGACTTATCAGGTCAGAGATGTTTGAGGTGAGTGGAGAATTGGGGGGAAGGCCAATACCATATCCTAGAAAGAAACCCAATACAGTCATCTCTCTTGTCTGCTTTTTGCTGAAGTACGTTCATTTCAACCGTCAACTACCAGCGTGGCAGAACAAGCTGGCATCCTGTTTCAGCAATCCAGCTGAAACCTGGGTGCTGGCTTACCTTAGACTGAGAATGATAAGACTCTCTGCTGTGCAAAATAAACTACCCTAATACAAACAAGACATACACATTCAAAACTATTAAGGCCAAACAAGAAGTATGTAAATTTGGAGGCTCAAAAACTTAAGATGGAGTTACAGATAGATGAATAAATCTGTGTTATCTCTAGAAACACAGCCTTTTGCATGTCCTTGCCAAGGGTTCTTCTTTTTTATCTCGATTAAGCAATGTAAAAGGGTCTTAGTGATAGGTAAACCACTCTGTGATCCCTTTACATTGTTAGAGCAGTGAATGTGACTGTGGTGTCCACTGTAACATTTTCTCCCTATGTATTTTCTGATGACAAGTTTTGTGCACATAAATATATATGGCAGCAGTCCATATTGCTGTTACACAGTAATTTAAAGCCCAAGGGACATCCTTTCCATTCATGCAGTTCTGTTCTGGCAGTGACATGTACCTTCAGGTTGTAATAAATACAATTTTTAGCCACTGAGTTGTCTTTTATCACATTAAAGTGCTGGTAAGGGACTTCACGTAAACGAAAATGGATTCAGTAACTCTATGGTCTTGAAATTTGCAGAATCTGGGGTTTGACTTTAGAAAAACAAATATAATTCATGCCTATAAGACATGCAGTTGCATGCAGAGATGTCCTGCCAACTGCCTGTAAACAGCCCTTTCTAGTCCACCATGGATTTTTTTCAATTCAGAATTTAGAATTTTGGAATGTCTCCTTTAAAAAAAACCCAAACAGACAAATAAACCCCCCACAAATCAAAAACATCACAGGAAGAAAATTATACCCCCCCAAAATGTACATGAATGGAAAACTTGCCATCACAGTGGTTTGCTTTTCAATAATGCAGAATAATGTGGTGATATGCGTACCTGCAACACAAGTCTTCCTTGCTGCTTACTTTTGTGCATTGTGCCTGTATTTCCACCTGAATATATTTGCTGACATGAAGGAATGGCTTCAGAGAAGGCATAGCTAGGGTTCATGAATACAATTTTTGCAGCATATGTGTTTTCTAACTGGGTGATTTACAGTCTAGTTATGTAAAAACATATAGTTTGGGGCTTATTTGTATTTTTCTATATTGAAATCTGCTTTACTTGATTCAAAGTTGTGGAAGCTGATGGCTTAGTTCAGTAGAGTTGACCTTTCTGAAATAGATGATTTATCAGGTTTCACTCACATAATGAAACATGCAGCTGAGCACACAAAAATCCTTCTACTGCCTGAACAGCTCTTTGTGCATCTATCTTCCCCAATAACAAAAAGAAGAGAAGGAAATGGATTGCTTTCAGGTCCCTGGTGTGAATTCAGATGGGAGACACTGATGAGGTATAGCAAAAAGAAGCGTTCTACAAAATGCCTACTGCCGGTGACTTGTAGCTGAAATGATTAAAATGCTCTGCTTCCTCTGGCTTTCATTTAGCATACTGCCTTCCTCAATCAGGTTTGAACATTTCTGTAAGAGGTTGTTTTAATGGGTAATAGGAGCGGCCAGAATGATTGCCCTTGGAGGGGAGGAAAGAGGGCTCTTCAATCATTTTCATTAGCCATCTATCACAAAAGTGATGCCTAAAGTCTCATAGCTACCAATGTGCTCACTTGTGCTGGAAGCAGCTTCAGATAAGCCTCCAGGCTGCCTTCTGACCTGTCCTTCATTAATACACCGGGGCTGCAGCAGGCTACATTGCCAGGTAGGCTCCTTTCTTTAGCTTCACTTAGCTAGATTCAGCAGGATTTTTAAGCCGACCTTTAAAATGGGAACAGTATTTTTCTGCTTCAAATGAGAACGAAGCTGTAGAACAGCATTTTGAACATATTTCATTGAGTTTCGAAAGTGTATTTAAAGTGCGCCTACTTGTTTAGAGATGGACTGTCTAAGCACTTTAAGTAATTGCTATATAGAGCACAGCAACAGATGGTAAAAGTGATCGGAAGGCTCAAAAACCGCAAGAAAAGGGTGAAATCTTCATTCTGCTTAATCCCTGAAAATTTTACCATAATCTTCTAGGTGTCCACAGTTTTGCCTGCATAGTTTCATTAAGAATACCAAATCGCAATAAAGCAAATGCAACACATGAGAAATAGAACAGTGCATTATAAAACTATTACCTTCAATGGCAAATGGCTTTCCCACAGTTAGAAGCTTGCAGTCAGCATCTATTGATACTTCATAATCTAAAAGTGCTTTATCCATGATGAAGGCATCAAGTTTCTCTGGATCATGCCTGTATTAAACATCAAAGTCAGAAACAGGATCACTTCACTGTCTGAGACTCAGTGGTAGTCGCTGAACATTACTCTATGCAGTTCTCTGGAAGACTACTGAATGAAAGCAGAGACTAGGGTCTGCTGTTTGCACTCCTGCATTTAAAATGTGGAACTGATTTGTACTTTGAAGAACAAAACTGTGCATGAAATACAAACTCTCTGAACTAGGCATGGGACTTATTTTGCTCCCAAGAAATACTATTGGTCTGAAAGGTGGCAAATACTACGTTATGTTAGACTTTTGACTCAGTTGAAAGGTACCACAAAGTTTTATTGGAAAAGATAAAAATATTGCTAAAATACTACCGCTGCCTTGATTTCTTTGCGATGTTAAAGTTATAATCATTAGAGCAAAAATGCAGAATAGCTCATTCAAAGGTGTTTCTCCTTTCTCCTTGAATATGAGGTAGATTAATTCCCTTCACCTAGATCAGCTTTTCTCTATGTTCAGTCTTCATGAACACAGAGGAATGAATTTTAATAACACAGTCATTTATGAATAGCATGCTTGCATAAAATGATGTTATAAAATAACAGTTGCAGTGCCTGTTTTCATTGCTCCAGGGACTGAACTCTCCACTCTTTTCACCTTACAGGTCCAGGTGTTCTCCTGATATGAAGTTACTTTACTTCATTGATTTTGATGGACAGATACCAGTTTAAGTCAGAGAAACTTCCATGTATCTTAATTATCATGAAGATGGGACTGGGAAAAATACGTAAACAGGAAACAACTTCTGGTGAAAATTCTCAAGCCATCTGTTATGCAACTTCTATGTGTAAAATGAATGAATTATTTCAGGCTTATTATCACCCCTCCTGTTTCTTGGCAGAGTAAATCAGTTGTGTGACCCTAAATTGTCAGACACAAATGTCTCTGAAACACAGCGATACCATGAGCCCCTAAAGCAAGAAGACTTGATGTTTATTACTTTTAAATCAATCTAATATTTCTTTTAGTCATTTTAATGATAAATGCTTTGAGGTTTCTCTCCAAGAACTCTCTCCTCCCAGCATGCTGAAGATGCCGAGGAACCTCATTTGCAGCTTTTGCTTGGACTCTGAGGTTTTTTCCTGAATATTTCTTGCTGCCTGTGGAAGGGCTCCCATGCACAGAAAAATGCCAGGATTTATACGTTGCCCATGCTTGATCACACCCTAGCAGTTAGTGTGAAGCACTGCTCCCCTGGGAACGCTCCAGCTGGTGCTACACTGGCTTGCTTTCCAAGTTTCACTCCCTCCAGGTAATTACATGCTTTCCTCTTCATCTGCCACATTCCCTCCAATGACTGTTTTGTGGGGTGATACTGAAAGTGGGAAACCCATCACCATCTCACTTCCATGCACTCTGGTCAAGGGATCAGATCTGCTGTCGCATGCAGAGGCTCACTTTAGATATGCCACTCCATCTGGAGTTGCAGGGACATTGTACCGTCTCATGTACTCATGCATCTCTGGGAAGCTTTGCCTCACATAGTCTTCTGCGCTGCTTTCTCGCACGGTTCCAAACCGAAACCCTTGGGATGGGTGGTGGAGCTGAGGAGATGAAATTACAGATTAGCAGAGTCATTTGCCTCCTTCACATCTGGTATTTTGTTTTGCTATGTGAACAGTTTGTCAGAAATTCTCAGCCTTCACAGACCTCTGCCTCTGATGTTTTCCTGCAATCAGTTTTCCTGATTACAGAGAAAGTTTGAAAATACTTACCAGGTGGCTGATTAACGTGTTTGTGTATTATCAAGATTTTCTTTAAATGTAAAAAACATTTCCCTTGAGACACTCTGAACCCCCAAATCCAGGTTTTTAGTTGGCTTGTGTTTAAATCAATAAGTGTTTGGGGAAGGCTGCTAGAATCCACTTTCTGCTGCCCAGAGTAACCACTGAATGACCCTCAGCCTGGATTTGCTTTGGCAAGATGTCTTTTATTGATTCCTTAAGAATGAGGTTTAAGAATCTTCTGCAGAAAGGCCAGTATAACCATTTCCCTTCTAGAAGCCTAGACATCCTACCACAGACTGCTGCTGTCTTTGCTGCCTTTCTTCAGAGAAAATCTCAGGACTAAAGTGTTGTGGACACCAAAATGTCTCTACTGGGGCAAGAAATTCTCCTCAGTACCTCTCAGCATAGCCAAAGCTGTAAGCTTGATTACCAGGCTGTACAAATACAGGCAATTTTTGCACTTCTGCGTCCCTTCCTTCTCACAACTGGCTTCACCAGCTGTGTTAAACCCCCGAGTAGTTTGTATGTTCACAAAAGTTTCTAAAGTTTCTGTTTCTGAAGCACCCTGCTTGTCTTTGGAGTGTTTAGTGACTCATTGGGAAATTCTCACATTGTGATGGAGGTGTCAGGCAGTGTCCTCTACTATGCCAGGCTGAGATGGCTGAGCATTGCCAAGATCATACTAATTGGAAAGCCTCCAGCAATGTACCAGCCTCTAAAATGCGGAACCTTCAGAGCACAGAAAGCCAAATAAAACTAAGGCTGAAGTAGTCATGCTCTATTTGCTTCCCAGGAAGCTCAAAGTCTTCAGAGCAGCTTGCAAAGATGATTTCACCATGGCCATGCTCTGCTTTGCAAAGACCGCACAAAGAGGTGTTCTGCTGGTCCATCTGGCTCTCTGCATTATTATCTATAGAAAACAGTGTAGGGCAACACAAAGCTGTACAAAAGACATTTCCCACTGTTCTCTTCAATGACTCTACGGATGAAAAAGTGTATTTAAGAATGACAAAGGTTCGATGTAAAAGCAGAGTCATCTGGTTTTACAGAAAGGAACAGAAAGAGGTATTTAGGTCTTTAGGATGGTATTTCAGTGTCTTGGAAGATATGAATATACTTTCTTTCTGCTAATTTTTATCTGTAAAGTGGGCAGGTGCTTTCCACATCATGCTCTGCTGATTAGGTCCCAGTGTTGCAACCCAGGAGCAAGACTGTTGGCATAGAGGGAGTCCTGCTAGGTTTTTAGAGGTGTTCTGGACTTGATGACCACAAAACAAGCAATGCACAGTGTGCCTCCATGTGGAGCTGGCCATAGTGAGTGCTGTGCCAGAAGGACTGTGGGCGCAGAGGGAAATGTTCCTGCCTGGAAGTGTGGAAGCAACATTCAAGTGCCAGAAGACATAAATAGCAGAGAGCTGTGCTGTGACAATACATCATGGAGACTTCCAGCACAATGCTGTCAACCCAAATCTAGATCTACCCTCGAGATACTGAAGATGACTTGCTTGAAGAATAAGTTTAGAGTGGGTTCCATACACTCAGTGCCCCAAGAAGCTTGTCACCACAGTCAGCACTATTTTTTAGGTTTGGGTTTTGGCAGGTCAGTGAAGAAAATGAAAACCTCAGAGTCCCAGAAATGAACCATACTGCCACCTTCCAAGCCAACTTATGTTTTGGTTGTGATATTTGTGGCCCACCTAATGATGTCAAGTGCAGCTGGTGATCCAGACTTCACTGGAAAGTATCCCTAACTCAGAATGTTACCAGTGTAAGCCTCTGTGAGAAAGGCTAGAGAAGAGAGCGAACTGCACCTTCGTGCAATTTTCTGTCCCAAATGCTTTATTGAGGACTATCCATGCTTTGCTTTGTGTTGGGCACTTCGTCAAATTTCATCTCAAATGGTGACAATATTGGAATACGTATTAGATTAAAATTCCATCTGGCTTAATATCCTGTCTCAAGCAACACCATATGTGTGGTGGGAAGTCTTGGAAAGTCTATGTAAGGAAGTTATGTAGTGATCCCTTACATCTTATGCTCTACTTGTTTTTGATTATCTATGCTTTCTTAAGCATAATTATCCGTCTGCAACTCTGTATTTGATGACCCTTGACTCCTTTTATGAAGGATAAATCTTAATAGTGTTTTAATCCTCTATGTCTTTTGTGACTTCCAGTTTTTTTGTCACTGCTGCATATCCACATGAGGAAAAGGTTTGCTTGCAGCTACATGAATAGTGGATTAATGATGCAAAATGATGCCAAAAGCAGATAATGGACTACCTCCACTGTCTTTGCTGCTAATCTACTAAGACTGCTAAGCATCACAGGAGATAAAAACCTCATGACGGAAACGGGGCTCATCAGTTGTCACTGCTCCTTTCATTCTTTTTGTAGTCCTCTCCTGGGAAGATTCTATGAAAAGATGGAAACCAAAAATATCTCTGGCCCGACAGGATAGGTAAATGCCACAGTCTTCCTGTGAGTCTTACCTCATTAGTTATCTCTTTTTTTATCTTTTCTGTTTCTCATTGTCTGTTTCATGTTTCTTGAATTTTAAGTGTTCTATATTGAAAGTCTTTCAGTTCTCTTTAAACTAGTAACAAAATCCTAATACTTAGGGCTTTAGAGAAATCCTGAACTCTGAAAAAATAGCTTTTGAAGAGTCACAATTTTCAGAATCAAGATTTTTTTTTTTTAAATAACCTGTGATTTGGGGGAGACAGTTTCTCATCAGAAACAGCAAATATGAAAGCTATCTTACTGAGAAGGAATAGGTTTACTAATATGTGGATACTACAGTTCACTGTATACTCCTGTGTTTTTTCATTCAAAGCTCTATCAGTGTGAAGGTGAATAACCATCACAAAGCTGGTGACGGATGGACAATAGGACTATTTGTACTGTTTGTATCCATAGAGAAGCTGGAGATTTGCTAGTGATTTAAGTATAATTAAAAATAAATGAATGCAATAGCTGCAGATCCATCTCCAGACATGAGTTTTCTTGGTACTCATCTTAGATAACCTTACAAGGTCCCTCCAAAATCAGACATCTACGGCTGTAACAAATTGAAACAACATTTGTTTTGACCTAGAAATGCTTCCAGGGAAAAGTAAAGTCTTGGCTTGACAATTCCTTGAACCAGTTGTAAAGAAAGCAATGGGTACAGGTGATACATTCCTCTTTATTCATCTCTTTAACTGCCAGACCTCCCTTTTGAAAATCTGGGAGCAAAGGAAATCACTTGTTTTTAAAAGGGTTATTACTATAGAAGGTAACTGCTCCTCAGCCAGTAGTACAGGCTCTGTACTTCCACGCAGCCTCTCCATGGAGTGCACAGAGCTAAGCATTGCTGCCATGCGTGGGACTTGTTAGTGTTTATTGAGTAACCAGCCCTTTGAATGTTAGCTAGCAAGGCCACCACAATGAACTGCAGACTATGTTGGCTGAGCTGCTGAGTGGGAGAAACAGGGGAATACCAATGGCATGGGCAATGCAACTGTGTACATGAATATACAAATGGAGTAGTAAAAAAACAGTGTTTTTCAGGGATTAAAAAACTATTTAGTGTTGCTGGTTAGTGGCTTTCCCCAAAAGCTGAAGTTTCTGGCAGCTAACAATATAATTTCTGCAGCTCAAATACTGGATATCAGGGATTTCATATTAGTAAACTCAGTCTTATACCTTTAGCACTGGTGTATACCATGAATGGTCACACTACTCAGGTGTATTCCAAATTTTTAGAACTATCTCCCCAGCCTACTGCAAGAAGGCTACTGCCCATGAAGTTGTGAGACACAGGGTGACCTCCTGTGTGGATCTGGGTTAGTATGTGGGGCACACTCAAGAGATGGCCATGAGAGATCTCACAGGAAAGGGATGCAGTACCAGAATTTACAGGTTCAGTGCTGTGGAATGCCAAGACCAGAGGATCTTGCTGCATAGGTCAGACAGTCGGAGAGAAGATCCATCTTCTGTGAAGAGAGAACTCTTGGGAGGGAGGACTAGGAAGTGCTGCTGGGAAGTTCAGGGTGAAGGTGCAGGGGAAAGGCTGAAAAGATTTGGAAGTGAATGTGCTTTTGGGAATTGGGGTACCAGTGCTGTCCCTGTGGCCTCTACGGACAGTATCTACAGTGGGATGTATGTGCTGTGCTGGTATTTCCAGGAACAATTCTCACTGTTGAGGAAAACATACTGTGGGTAAGAAAACATACTGTGGGTAAGAAAACAAACAAGGGGCAATGTTTTCTTATACTATGTAAGAAAACAAGGGGTAATGTGAATGCCTCCAACTGCTGAGGCTGTGAAGTGGTTGTTGGGTCACTTGAGCACTAAGGCAGGTCAAGTAGCGCTTACGAAACCCAAGAGCTCCACAAAACATCTAGCTGGCAGTGCCAGGAAAACCCTTAGGAAGTTCTCAAGAGTCTTCTGTACCTTGTATAGCATTGTGCTACTAGACAAATGATGTTTGTACTGCTTACTGCCAAAAGCAGATACTTCAGCTACCAGTTTCCTTGGTTTGGCACTTTACTTCTATATCTTCTTGGTTTCTGTCTTCTGTTGTTACCACATCTGCTGAGTAGGAAGTGGAAAACTTGTTTTATTTGGGAAGATGTTGAGAAGAATTGGGTATCCACATACATGTATGGCTCGGAGTGCCAATTATGCATGAAAAGAACAACGTGATAAAACCACAGAAGCAAGAACAGGAAAATACAATCCTGAATGTCAAGATTTTGCATTACTTTGCACATTCCAGTTTACATAAAACAGTGCCACTGTATTCAGTGCCATCAGCTAGGCTGAGTATACCTAGGCTCAGACTTAAAAAGACTCAAACATAGAAATCTCCTATGCAAGTTGGGATTTAAAACCAAAAATTCATGAGAAGCTTCCAGCAGTTAATGTTAACATACTCCAAAATTGGATTGTTGGGTTTTGAGGTCTTTCTAGCAGGGTCTGGCTTCCATATGACCTTTCAGTGTTGCAAAGCTGTAAGACTTGGCTCAAAGGCTCCCTCCTTGGTGCTCTGGTTGTCATGTCTGCTATAATTCTGAGGTCAATATCACTCTCATTTGTCATGTATTTCTGCAGTGTGTAAGAACCCTAGATGTTCAGAATAAAGCTGCAGTGAAGAGATGGTCTTGGCTCCAGAAAAGCAATACAATATTGCCTTCTGATCCTAAGGAGTTTGAGCTTGCTGGGAGCTATGAAAAGACAACGAAGGTCTAAACAAAAAAACTGTTGGGAAGCGGAATTATGGCTGTTTTCTACAGCAATGAAGTGACTGAAATCTAGGAAATGCTTTCTCAGTACTTGATCAGTGGGGTGCACTAACCGTCTCACTGAATCTAATACAGAACTATTCTGTGCATCTTGATAGCTGGCTGGAGCAAAAACTTCAGGAACTTGATTTCTAACTGGCATCTCAAATCATTAAAATGATTTCATTATTCATTCAGTCAGCCTTCCTTTTAATGAATTCAACCCATAAATTATTCTTTAAGGGAAATGAGAAAAGGGCAACCCAGTACAGAGTGGAGTGCATCCTGCAGTGACAGATGCAGAATTAACATGAATTTAGCTTTTACCACCACCTACCATACAGCTTTTTAACAGTGTACAGAAAGGTGGAATATAGCTGAAAACACCTTCCTAACTTTTACAACAACTTCTGAGGAAAAATTAGACAAAAAAGTTTCAGTAGCTTTCTCCCATGATAGCACTAGTTAGCTGGTGTAACACCAGGTGTGGTGTTTAATGGATGTGTTGTGTATGAGCAGAATTGCTGTTAGTGACTGCATGATTTCTGCAAGGGAACTGCTGAAGAATCTTGAAAAACTGTTCAGTTTCAGTTCCTAATTGCTGGAGAAGGGTAACATGAAGTGGTCTGCTCTGCTGTGAAGGACTGACACGCTTTTACAGATCAGCTATTCTGCAATGAGTCTTCTGTCTTCAGCATATGAAGTTCTTGCATTTTATCTTGCCTTATGTAACCAATGCATTTAACTGCTTGCTTAGCTGCTAATAGATTTCTTGTGACCCACTGATAAAAGAAATGCAATTGGCAGTGCTAAGCAAAATTTCAGGGGAAAAAGAACAAAGCAAACAAAATTAAAAAAATACCCAAACAATGTAGAACTCTGGCCATGGGCTTTCTCTACTTATCTGCAAGAGTTTTGAGAACTAACTAGTGAATATTTATGGGGTGCAGAGGGAGATGAAAGAAAAGAAAATTATTCACAGTGAAGCACATGAATTTCGGATTCTAACAGCTGAAAATTCACAGCTGAACTTCTGGATGTGGAAGCTTTGTTCAGAAGCTGTCCCGTGTGCTCAGGCTTGAGAAGTAAAGACTTTCCCAGGGCCTCCAGGAGATGGTGTGTGCACAATACATTTGAAAGCTCACTTCCCCTTTTCTGCTGCAAAATATGTCAGTGGAGCTGACTCTTGGCTTGCCAGAATAATGTCATATTTTGTTAAAATCCTGTCTCTTTTAATCCAACCCAGCTAGGTCATTAGTTGGCATAAATCTTTACAGCTTCATTAAAGTCAATAAGCAGTTTCAATTTGGGAACAAATGCACAGTCCAGTACTGCCAGTTTATGCTCCTGCACTGCAACAAGAGCATACATGAAAAGAAACTGACATAGGTATCTGCTTTAAAATACAAAGCCTCTGTATTGACGGCCCCCGTATGAATGCGAATAATTAGCTAGAAGTTCTGCTTTACTCCTCTGTGTGCTGCAGAAAATGTATAGCTAAGGGGTGAGACTGGGGACTCCAGTCTGTGGTAGATAGTTTAATCTCTGAAGATTGCATTCCTGGGCAGTACAAAAAGCTGCATAAGAAGAGAACTCTGGTGAACATAAACATAAAGGTGTGTTTATTCCTGTTTCTTTATAGAGTTCTCTGAACAGAGGGATCTTTGAGTTGTGACTTATTCCAGGAGAGCTGAGAACTGCAAAATAGTTATTAAATTATCTTAATATATATTAGTATTATTAATATTAAATTATTAATATTAAAATATAATGAATTATTAGTTAAATTATTGTAAGAAAAATGGATAGACTCAGGAAAGAAAAAAAAAGCTGTAAATCCCAAAGGAAATAATCAGTTTTCAGTACACTTCAGCAGCACAAAGCAGCCATAAAAATGCTCCAGACTGAGTCACTTCACTTCATTGGCCATGTTCTTCTACTTCCTTCCTGCAAAATAGGGCTAATGTGGCTGCAAGGCAGGTGAAGTCCTTTTCAAATTAGAAGGAAAGGAGAGAGACCTGTTTGGCTGAATACATGCTTGAACTATTGCAGTGACATGGGAGATTTATGGTTAAATAATCCCTCTTGTCCTTCCCTCCCAAGTTTCAGGTCTGCAGACAAAAATGCAATCACAGTTCTCTACAAGCAACTGAGAGCTGAAGGAGGAAACCTAATGTGACAGTAGCCTGAAATGTAGGTAGCTTTCTTGCCTTTAAAACAATAATCTTTCATATCCTTTTCCTTACAAACTTCTCCTGGTGTAGCAGCTGCTGGTCAATTAGGCCCACACTAAGCCTCCTGCCCCCTGGTGGTAAGACAATTGACCCCAGGTACCAGGGCTGAACACCATCCTCTGTGGTGACACTGTCTAAACTTCTAAAGCAAGGCTAGTGCTCAGTGGTTTCCAGGAAAGGAACAAAGGTTTCGTGCCGTAAAATGTGTCATTGGTTACTAGGACAAAAAAAATATTCCAATTGCAGATTGTGGAACTGCCTACCAGCGCAGCCTTAATTTCTTAAATGTTATTTGTACTGACTTTTGGCTCAAAAGCATCAAATGAAGGTAAATCAGAGGAGTCCTCTGTTACTGACAGATCCAGCACTGGGACTAAATGTTATGTTTTTCCTCCATGGAATTGGTTTTGAAGTGATTAGGAGGCATGTGTTAAGCATGAAGTGTAAAAGAAAAATTATGGACTCATTTGGATGACTTGACCTCCAGCACAGTGAAAAATGGTCAACAGTATTTGACTTTACCTGGTGTTCGGTCAAATTCTATTGTCTTGAATTAAAACTACTGGTTTTTTTTTTTTCTAGAGAACTTGGTTCCTTGACATCCCTGAAATCCGAGGGATAGGTGTAAGTAGCTGACTGAGGACTTTTATCACTAGAAAGGTGAGCCAGGCTACTATCCAGGTCTCTGTTTATAGATCACAATGGCTGTGACTTTTGTGAACAATAATAAATATCCTCAACACTGCTAAGTCAGCTGTATGATGCTGTACCTTCCATCTGCCAGGCAATAAGATCAACCTCATGCACCTTTGCTGTTCTCTGCATCTCTTTGCCAATTACTTCATTAACATCTCCTCATAGTTCTCTGCTTGCACTATTTCTTGCAAGGTTCTGAGCTCTACCTATGATACACTTGCTATTTCTAGTGGTGAGATTGCTTTTCTTCTTTTTAAAGAGACATGACATATAGTTACACTGAAACTTGAAAGTAAAAAAACCGAAGTGGATACAGCTGAAAAAAATGCTAAAACACATTAATTCCTTCTAGTGCTGAAAGAACAACCTTCATGACATGCGCCACATAGAATGAAGACAGCAAGACTTCCTCCCTTCCACTAGTACCCCTACATTCTTTGGATCAAACAATTAGCATGGTGAGCTAAATGGTGGCCAAGGCAGTATGTGACAGTACAAGACATTCTGAGCTGAAGACCTGCAGCAGTAAGGACAAAGATACAAAAAAGATTACTGGCAAGAAGGCATGAAAAAGCAGGTCTTGATGGGAAAGGAAAACTTCAGTTGGAGAGCACTTGAGTGCATTGACTGATAAACTGGATATGAGAGTAATAAAAATCCCATCTAGACAGATTTTGAGTCCTCAAAGACATAACTTTACAAGAAAGCTTTACTGATGTGATGGGGAAGCTAAACAACTCAAATGTTCACCACCATAAATTGTATAGGGAAGCTGAAGAAGTCAAGATATCTCCTCCAATAACTGCAGGTGTCTGTCATTCTTTTTATGAGATTGCTCTGCAATGCCTGTTCTATATTCTGACTAGAGTTTGGTATTTAATTTATGCTTTGTCTGAGATATTTTTGCTTTGGTCTCTGTGATAGTTAAAGTCTTCTTGAGTTCAAATCCTTCACTGACTCATTAATACTTAGAAAAGCACCATCTATTAATTAGCAGGCTCTGATGCTGTGAGTCATGACCTTCCTGTGTGTAATGACTTCCTGCACAGAAATACATGCTCTATAGATTTTGCAGCCAATTCTTTTAATTGTAAAAAGAAAAGAATCCTGCACTCTTGTACAGATACTAAACAACATGGGAGCAGTAAGATTTCTGTTAATTCTGCTGAGCTTGTTACTTTTTTTTTTCCTATACAAGTTACTGCCTTTAATGCATACTTAAATGAGCAGCTTTAAGAGTACTTCAAACTTTAACTCACACTTAAATGAGTAGTAGTAATGCATGCTATTACATTACATATTTAATACACAGAAGTGCAAATGGCTCTTCTTATAAAGATTCATCTTATATTTCTGCAGTTAAAGACCACAGCAGTCTCTAAGAGCCTTTTCTTCAGGGTAGTTCTTACAAGACTTCCTTTTTTCATGAAGAAAATTTATCAATAAACAGTTATGGCCTCATTTTAAAGCTTGCTGAACTTGATGAAAAATATCATTAATTGCAGGGGTATTTGAATCATGTGTCTACTAATGAAAAAGGCCTATAAAGTGGCTGGACCCTTCCTTTTCTAAGGTTTGGTATTGCTAAAGCTCATATGCAGCTACTTGCCATTGATATTTCTGGACTGTTTTAATACAATCTTTAACTGATATTGTAATGGCCACAAGGCCACTAAATTAACTGAAATTTTAGTATATCAGAAATGAGAGCTTGCACCCTCACATTTTAGATTTTAAATGTAGAAATAAAAGTCAGGTGGACTGTACATACTGAATTCCTGAGTAACAAAACCAGAAGTGTCTTGCCTGGATTACTACTCCAAGTGCTTACTTCAGTAATAAAATGATGGACAGCTTTTAAGAGCAATTGTTCAGACAATGGATTAGAAGAGAAGCAGAGATTTCAAAGACTAAACCTGAAGCACACCAAGGCTGTTGAAATGCACAACAAGGCTGTTGCAGGATGGTGCTTGTCAGAGTAATTGTAGATGTCTGCAGTGTATTCCTTGAGGCATCTACAGTATCTGTCAGATATCAGTGCTGGCCATGCTAATACACTACCATTCATGATGGAGAGATGTATGCACTTTCAGGGGGTGGTTTAGGTGATCTTGTCCTGAAGTTAAGTGTCTTCAAGCCCAATGGGCTTACCCCTCCCAAACAACTATAAAACCATATTAGACTTAGGAAATCATATATAATGTCTCCACTGCAGACATCTAAAATGAAGTGAGATAGCACAGTGAAATTGCTCATGGTGGGATTCACAGGTGAGGCACTTTTTGTTAAATGAATCTCAACGGGTTAGGTATTTTTGGTCAAAATACAATGTGGAAAGTTTTGCCATTATCAAAAGCTGTTTTCAAGCTAAAGTGATCCAGAGAAGTAAAAAAATAACAAGAGTAAATTAATAGACACAGCTACTCAAGTGTATCCTAAACAAGGCAAAGAAAAGCTGACAGCTGTCAAAGAAGTGACAATGGTGGGACAGCATCTGAAAAGCTCATTATATTGTTGAAAGAATGACACTTTTAGCAGAAAGAAAGACCAGGCATTGGACCACTATACAGAAAATCTGTCCAGCTCCTCAGCTTCTGCTGTCGTATGCTTTCTTGTTGGCATGTTTGAAACGTTTCTTCTCTCCTCTGGGCTTCCACAGTTACTTTGCCCCAGATAGTCTGAACTACTCAACACACTCCTGACTCTATAGTGTATCTCCGACATGTGCTCTTTCATTAAAAGCCTGAAAGCACAGTCCCTGCTTCAAGTCCCCTTGCTACTAAAAAACCCACTCCCTGGGGAGATCTTGTCATACAAGACCCTATTATTTGATTTGATAATGAAGAGTTTTATTGGATCTGGACCTTAGTTGCAGGCTCACTGGGCAAAGGAAGGCACTGATATTGCTGTTTACTTACAGGCAATTTCTTCTTTTCCATATCTGTGCCATAGAGACCTAGGTTACTCACATGCTTATAGTACCCCTTTATGGAAACCATACTGGAAAATGAAACATAAAGCATATGGATTTCTGGATTTGTCAAAAGACTGGCAAAAAGAAAAACAGCCAGTCTTCTGAAGCAGAATGGTAAAAGATTGTCTTTTTTTTGTACCCAGAACCCTTTGCTTATCAATGTGCCCTTTTCTGCTTGGCCCATCCCTGTGAGGCTGCATATTCCACCTCCTGCTGTAGATCTGTAATGCCGTCACATCCTGTAAGTCAGGAAAAATTCAACAGTGGCCAGCTGCCTAGACTTGCCTGTCCCCATTTGCATCCCTAGGTTCTCCTCTGACACCAAGTCTGTTTTAAGGAGATACCTACAAAACCTAACCTTGCCAATGTGGAAATGTGCATTGGCCCAAGTGAAGGATAAAAGCTTTGGGTCACGGCTTTTCCAGCTATAGCTGAATATAATGTAATCACCAAAGTGCTGAAGAGCTATGCAATAAGCAAAGTGATAAACAGGTTTAGGAGATGTCAGGCATAAAGCCAGCTGTCTCCAGGCCACTACAGGTGGGTAGGACAAATGATCAGACCAGCCCAAAGGCAGGCTGTATTTTTCTGATGAAAATGTTGTAATATTGAGATTTCAGCAACAAGGGAGGACCATGCTCCCTTTGCTGAGCTGCAATGAGTAACAGCTAAAACACTGTACTTCTTGATCAATTAAACATCACTGTTGTAACATGAATTTTTGCAGAAAGTCAGATGCTATTTATTCAGACTGTATCTAACCCCGTCTTTTTTTAGCTAGAAGAGAGAACATAGATATTCCTGGCAATACTGACTTTAGATACCAGGTTTCTAATCTTGAAAAAAACCTTTACATTTTTCCCAACTTGCCTACCTTCCTGACTGTTTGCAATCTTGGATGGGATTTGCTGTCTGTTGCTGACAGCCTGAAGAAATTATACGTCTTACATCATCCTGGAAGGCTGTCCCTCTATTTTGGTTGTTGTTTTATAGATACATTTTAAAAGCATAGTAGAAGGGCATATGTATACTGAGAGCAGCAGGAGACTGTTTAAAAGTACATTAACATTAAAAGGATTGCTTCTGCATCCTGCTGCCTTCTTTTGAAATAAGTCTCCACCACTGAAAAGAAAGAGATAAGCAGATCTGGGGGAAAAAACCCCAATCTTTAAATCACATTCAAAAAATGGTTTAAGTAACTAACTAAAAAGTGGTGCATGTACCTTTGCAACTGTTGTGCCACAAACATTTCCTAAAGTGATTTAATGGGATCAATGAGGTTACTGACTGTGAATCATCAGTGCTTTTGTTCACGATTAAGAGCTGTGTTTCAGTACCTCATATGCTTCAATACTCTGCACTCAGTTTTGTAACTAAACAGCCAAGCTTTACAGTACAGCTTTGGAATAACTTGATTTTGTGGCAATTGCAGAAATTTTCCAATACCTGTCTTGGGAACTCCACGTGTGTTCACAATAATGATGCAGAAAAATAGGATGTAATCTGATGCAATTTGATTTGATGAATTAGGCGATGCAAAGAGTAGAGGACTAACCTAGTTTTAAAGCCAATGCTATGTCTCACACAATAAAGACTATGACAGATACACCTGGAGCTGTGGAAATTCAGACAAAAGATCTCATTTGCTTATTCAGAATGCTCTGAATAAAACAAATACATGATTTTTGAACTTAAATCGTGCCTTAAATTGATGAAATTATTGATGTAGTATTTATGCTACTTTTTTTCTGAGAGGAGAAGGGCAGATTATTAGTATCAATTTGCTTTAAGCCATAAATCAATTTTAGAGTGCCTTAAGCCACCAACAAAGAGTATCGTTCTTTGTTTAAAATATATTTGGTAGCAACAATGTAGATAAAGTTGGAAGAAATAAGCCAGAAGTTGTACTCACAAAGTCAAAACTGTATGGTCATTACTCTGAATGCAAAGTTTTAGTAATGTAACAGACAGAGCTTGGCCTTTCCTGTCTGGAAAGACGTACGTAACCTTTAAATATACAGTTTATGAAAGCAAAGTAAGTGTTCAGTTCTTGAATTCTTAAAATTACCTTTTCCACAGGCACAATGTTGTATCAATTCAGTTCCCCTGTGACAAATTAATAATGAATGGTTTCAAAGCTTTGTACCAAGGTTACAAGTACAAAACTGTGGACAATACAACTACACCTTCACTAGAGAAAGTAGCAAACAAAGGAAATTTGCTGTTGACACCCTGTCCCCTACAACGACTTTTAGGTGAACAGGATGCCTTCTCTTGTGTCCCTTGCCTTCTCTATACAAACCCTTCTGCACTCGTTTTCATGATCATTACTTAGTAGCAAATAAAATCAGAAGACTTTTACAAATGACCAGAATTGAATTCCAGCTTACGATTTCTTCATTCCCTCTTGGAAGTTCAGGAGAGAGTAGGTAGAGGCAGTCCTGCTTCTGCATTTTTCCTTGCCTTACCACAAAGTACTAGGAAGTCTGAGCTATTTGCGGATGGGTTGTATACAAAATAATTAATTTCCTCCCATGACAGTTCCTCAGCAAAAACAACATTGCAAATCAAATGTCTGACTACTTGTAAAATGAATTCTACTGTTTTGATGGAGAAGGGAGGGTTTTTTGAAAGACTTCAGTTCTCTTCCATCAGATTTAGCATTCATGGCTAATTTTGCCAGTAACAGCTTCCTAAAAACCATTATGGCCTGTGAAATTACTGCAAAATCCTACCTAGAACATCAGGGGTTTTCTCTCCAACCAGTGTGATCATTTTGTTTGAGTAGATCTCAGGATGACTCAAATCACCCAACTGATGAAAACAACAACAGCCGAAGGGACTCAGAACTGAAATCAAACTCTTAATCTGCATGTAGAAGCCACTTCTCTTTTCTGCACTGGGCAACACCAAAATCTTTCAACTTCCCCTTCACCCTTAATCTTTGACGCGGGGGGGCCCCCCCCCCCCCCCCCCCCCCC
>JAOEHY010013794.1:0-11158 GCA_025447955.1 Psilopsiagon aurifrons | reverse complement strand
CCCCCCCCCGAGGGACTTTTAACTTGGGCATGGTGGTAACTGGAGGCGTTTCTGTAAGATTTGGTGTCCTTTAATTAGTTTCAAGTCCGAGAAGCACAAGGCCATTGCATCATTTTAAGGAATGTTCTCTAGCATAACGTAAAAACAACATGAGAAGCTGAGGCAAAAAGTATTATGTATGAGGCAAAAAGTATTATGTATGAGAAGTACTGGGTGAATGTAAGAGGAGGGCAGATACACAATGCAACGATGAACTTCTGGCACATCCAAATTTAGAGACTTGTCATTTCTGGATCACTTTGCAAACTGTGATTCACCAGGGAGCTATTTCAAGTGTATGGTCCTTCTTTAAAACATGTGCCATGTAAAGTAGGGCAGGTCCTGGTGTGTAAAATAGTGCTTTGCCTTAATATTTCCAAATCTGACTATCTCAGACTTGTCTTCACTGTGCCATCATGAATTGTAGAATGGAGATCTTGACAGCATTGCTTGAAAAAAAAGGAAATTCTCAGTTCTTGTGCTTCAGTCACATATGAGGTATGAACTTTTCATTCTTCAAGACTCCTTGCCTGTGCCCCCATCACTCAGGCATACACATGCATATCACTTTCCATCCAAACTGTGTTCCCTTCGCATCTCATGTGTTTGCCAAATGTCAGCTTTCCAGCAGGGACAAAAAAGGCAAACAAACAAAAGGCATGGGTGGCCAATGGTATTTGCATAAATGCAGGCAGGAGCAGGGAAGACAGAGACAAGGGAACTTTATTTTAAAGTGTTTTAAACTACAGTGGCAATGAGAGATGTATTAGGATCAGAACTAGGGAGCTGTTGTATATCAAGTACAACTGAGTTATACTCTGTAAAAAAGCACAGATTATGTTTCCCAATTAAACTTTTTTCCTCATAGTTTATACAGCCAATGGTCTGAGATGGAGATAGAGGGCCACTGGTGAGTGCAGTTTCTCAGATCCCACAGGTGAGTCTTCCCAACCTGTGGCATCACTGGTGGCTTTTGGAGCAGGTGACTGCTGCAGTGTTTTGCTGTTGTGATATATATTTAGTCAGGGCTTTTTAGCCTTCATCATTACTTATATTTGTGTGTGTGTATAGAAAAACAAACTCATGCTTTATCTTTTTCATAGCCTGTCTGTATTTGGCCTTGCTCTACAGAGAGGATGTTTTTCATTGAGCTGCTCAGACTTGAAAAAAGTGTTTCCCTTATTCTGAAAATAATGGTGCACAGAAAAATATTGGGCAAGGCTTGATTTTTTTCGAAACATCATTGACGCAAGGGGAATGTGAACTTCCCATGAATCAAATCGATTCATATAAATAATTCAAATGGCAAAAGTAGGAAAATGTGCCGTTCTTTAGCTGAACACAGGAATATGGGAAACAGTGCATTTTTCATCATTAGGTAGACATAATCTGCCTGAAGTTGGATAAGACAGACGTAAAAGGCTGAGTGGAGATACCAGTATGTTTCCAAAATAGCTGTGCAGGTGTCCTTGAAATGTTGTTTGAGCAAGTAAATGGATCGATTTTTGGCAAGTTGTTTCCATTCTTATTTACTTTTAGTCCAAAGAGAGCAAAATCATGTTATAAAGCTGTAGCCGCATTCAAATGCTGTAAATCAGAAGCTCATAAAAAAAAAAGAAAATAAATTCAGATTATATTGCAGAGGAGAGAAAAACTTTTCAGCCAGTAAGGCAACAATACTACTGCCTACGTGAAGTATTTTATGACCAGAACACTAAAGAGTTACTTGAGGAATGTTGTCAAATACCACAGCTTAAAGATCTATTTTAATTTTAATACATATTTAACTTTCCTTAATACTAAAAAAAGTAATAAATGGGAAGAACTCCTAGTTGCAGACTTTATTCCTGAAGGGTCTTTTCTTCATGTACAATCAAAAATGCATGGTAACATTAAAGCGTATGTATTCAGAAAAAAGGCCAAACTTCCAACCTAGTCATCATTAGTTGAGAAAGCACCCAGCATGAAATACTGCGTGTAATTCTAATGCCTACCAGGTCTTATGCTTGGCATGAAAACTCCATGGCAAATAAGTTGTTGAAGTTAATAGGAAAGAAACAAATATAGGGAGGGATAGTTTTCTGACAGATTTCATGTAGGAATTGAAACTTAACTGCATGTGTGAATGGAAGTTACTGATGTAAGTATTAATTTCAGCTGGAATGAGAATGTGTTTATGACTTCCGAGTGTCCTTTGCTTGCACATACCTGAGAGCTGATAACAAATTTGCAGAATATTTGCGCCTGAAGTGCTAATTTATTTCCTTCCTTCAAAGCAGGCTGTGCAATTTTATGTTGAAACCACTGAGGCCAAGGATTAAGAGGACATATATCCACCATAATTTTCTCTTGTTTTTCGTGGGCAAGCTCCACATTTATGGTAAATAAGACAGTTGTTGTATGAAAGACTTATCTAAAGGATGCTGAAATGCCACCTGGCTCTTACAGGTTGGAATTCAAACATCCTCCTTGCGTATGGGCAAGACTGAAGCTTTTCTTGTCTTGGTATTTTAGAAATCCAGTGAGACCGTTCTGTTTCTGGTGCACAGAAACATCATCTGTTTCTGTGTAGGAGCAGTCTGGCAACTGCAGGATAGCCATAGGCTTGATGCACATCCAAGTAGAGGCACTGAGATGGACCAAAGCCCCTGGGAGAGAGGAGGCTGATAGCGTATTCTATGTGTTTCTTCCGCAGCACTGATCTGGAGTGTTCTACCGCAGCCTTTCTTTTTTTTGTTTGTTTTTAACTTGGGGAATGAAGGAAGCTAATTCAGTTCTTGAGCAATGTAAATCTGGAAATTATAGAAATGTGTTACTACATGAGAAGTGGATATTTCTTTCTTTCAGGGAAATAGATAAAATACATAATCTGAGTGTTGCAATATAAATTTCCTGTATGGGAGGTCTGCAGTAAGCAAAATTAATTCTATAAGGAAATTTCCAGAAACAAAAAAGAAAAAAAAAAAATGATTTCTTTGAATAATGGAGCTAAATATGCTCAAAATAAAACTGTAGCTGTTAGCTAATGCAAAAGGAATTGGTCTCATGGGCTGAAAAGTATTTCCTTACTTCACAAAGAAACTTTAGAGAAGGATACCTTGGTATTTATTGCAAGTAACCCGTACATAAAGACCGCTACTGTACGGTTAGTTTTATTTTATAAATGTGGGTTGTTTTTTATCTTTCCTGTATGTAAAAATACTGATGTTCTTTCAGTTTGATGTGTTTATCTTCAAGCTGAAGATTTTATGTAGAGCATGCTGTATTAAAATGCTACTTCTTTGCTTCAAAGACAAGCTAAGGAAGCTCTTCCAGACGGAATGTCTTCCACAGCTTATCTGCTCAGGATAAAAACTTACAGCAAACTTTACTGGATTTTTATCTTTTGTAAATATCTAAAAAGAGATAAAGAGTATTTAGTGCTAATCATGTTTTGATTTCCCCAACAAAGTTTGCAGATCTGAAAGAAACTACTGAATAAAACTGTTTTGGGACTCAATTTTGCTTTTCACAGGGAAAGAAGTAAAACTTTTTTCCCCATAATGGACCTAAGTAATTGTATGCAAAATAAAATTTAAATCTTCATGTACAGGTAACAAGTTTAGAAGAAGTACAAGGCAGTGAAATTGAATAAGCTAGTGACAACATTGCATATTGTGGTCTATGATTCATGGTAAAAATAGCATTAAGTGTAATGTCTTTTTTCAGTCCCATTGCCAAGCCATAATGGACAGTGATCATGTTAGAAGTGATCAGATATGTTGCTGTCTTTTATTTTCTGCTCTAAGGGGCTGAATTCCCAACAGACACCTCTGCTGTCATTTGTCACATTTGGCCCCACGAAATACAGGATTATTTGAAAGGCAGCTGACAGGAACTCCTGGGTTCCTCTTGCCCCCAACTTAAGCTTACTTTTTATGTTTCCTTGTCATCAGCTTTTAGATAACTTTTATTATTTTCTGACTTTACAGTGCTGCCTTCTGATTGTGTTTCTTGGTGGAATGTCTCATGATATAAGCAGAGTACTCAGACATGGCATTTATCCATGGTTTTTGCCAGCTTCTTTCTTGAATACAGTATTTTCCTAAATGCCTGTGGTCCGCTGGTAAAGCGATTACAGAGATGCCTGCAGTCCTTCCTTACCACTTTTTTAAACATTTCACTTCTCTCGGATTCCTGGAAATTGGTTGTAGATACAGAGCTTCTCTCTGTGTTCCCACCTGGCTTTAGTTCAGCACGTTGGTAGGTAGCCCTCTGTGTAAAATAGACCTTGATAAAGAGGATATTCATCCTTTTCAGCTGGCTTTCCAACCTCCTCCTAAGTTTTGAATTATGAATGGTTTTCTTAATAATAGAGTGTTGTGGGAAAACAGAAAACACTCCAACAGCACAGCCAGTACTATTGGCAATATAAATGCTACTTAAATGTGGAACATGTTTTCTTCATGGTATGCTTCTTCAAGCTCCAGTTCGTCTCTTTATCTCCATCCCTCTTTCAGTTCAGAAATAAATATATTGAAACCAAATAAAAGAGAAAAACTATCCTCTCCCTTTTAGAATACTTATAGATTCAGGACTGTGTAAAGACTTGCATAGGTAGTGAACTAATGAATTTGCACGGTGTCGATCTTGTACTTATTTATCGCTCAGGAAATTATTTGAAGGAGCATTAGAACCCTATGAACTGTACTGCTGCCCTCTACAAATTGGAGTGCTTTATGGTTTGGTTAAATGATAACACATACAGCTCAAAAAAAGCCCGCTACAGTATTTAATGGTTCTTTCTGTGCTCATTTTCTTTAGAAGCTGGGAGCAGAAGGCTGTTAAGAATCTGTTAAGAATTCCAAATTCACTGAACTTAAACCAAGAATAATAACAGCAAGAAAAAAAAATGTTTGTAATTTAAGAGTGAGTTTTGGGTAGTCTCACAATAGCTGCCTGTCTGCTAAGCTTTTGGTCATTTATTCTGCTATCTTCGGTATGTATTGACTAAATAGATGACAACAACATAATTTAATTTGTTTGGTGATTACTTAAGGCTGCTTGCAGGAATGATTTTTGAAACTCTGTTGAATAAAACAGAGATAATGTTACTTATAGCATAATTAAAATAGCACTATGTATGAAAAATTAAACTGTGAGACCTATCCTATGGCCATGCCTGCAGATTGCTGAATTTCTGCGCATCTGACTTGAGCCTTAGAAATTACCCTTCTCAATTTAATTTTTTGATATGTCTGTTCTATAAACTCTTTTCTGTAATTTGCTGGGGAGGTTAAAGTATTTAACCCAGTTAATAAAAGTATGAGCAAATGGAGACAGTGGAATGAAAAAATACTTTGCTTTGTATATATACTTTCTGGTGAGTAGAAGTTGAAGATAAAATAGTGTCTTTATACTCTGTCTGCCATCCCACATCCAAAATCTAATTTTACAGATACTTATTAAAGATAGGATGGATAATAAAAAATAGTTAGGATAGAAATAACAGGTGCAACAAACCATAATATTTAAGGTGTAATTTTAGAATTCAAGTCTAGTAATGTTTATATTTGGCTGTGCGCATTTGTACATGTATACATAAAAAACTATGTACACTCACGTTTTTAAGTAGAAGTTGCAATTTCTAACCTCAGAATGAAAGTTCTGGTAATGGGGCTGTAGTTGTATAGCATTTCATCTAAATGCATCAGAGTATTTTGCAAGTAGATGAGAAGATTGAGGCTCAGAAAATTGATTTGTTCATACCATTTGGCAACAGATCTGGGAAGAGACTGCAGAGTCTCCGTTTACAGTCTTGGCTTTGACCTCTGGCTGAGTGACTCAGTAGCCAGACAAGCATCTGTGATTCATCCAACCACCTTCCCAGCAGCCCTGCTCCAGTCTGGAGGCAGCAGCTCAGGAGGGGACTGCAAGAGGGAGCATGCTTCAAATACCAGAGCTCTCTACCAGCTTGATGTGCAGAGCAAGTAGTAAGACAAAACTTTCCCAACAAACTGATGTCTAGTGTGGCCTCTCTTCCCTTCTCCTATTCTCTGTGTTTCTAAGACTGTCTTCCGGCATGAAACCAAGATCTCATAGACTCTGAGAGCCAAGAGTGACACCAGCCAATGCAATGCTGTGGAAGCATCTCTTCCATTGTCTTGTCTGCAGGGAGCCCTCCATCTCCCTGTTCTGCACAATTTCTGTTACACCTGGTATTTGTGCATGTGTTTGACATTCTAATGTTATTTCTGAATTATATACTGTTGTTTGAATATTAATATATAGAGGCTGAGCTGCTACATGATGGAGCAAATAACTTGCTTATTGTTTTCCTAGATGTCAGTTGGATATGCTATTTCAGTATGATGCTGGTGGTTAAGTATGAAATACCTGGAAGGATGGGACCCCTTTTCCAAGCCTTCATGCTAATTATTTGGACATGAGGAAATAACTGTTACTGCCTGGAATTAAAATGTCATCTTTTCTGTTTCTTTGAAATTGCTTACTGTTCCAAAAATTGAAACCCAGGTTTTAGTTTTGTTGGTTTGTTGTTTTTTGGGTTTTTTTTTTGTTTTTTTTTAAAGGGGTTTGATATCTCTAGTCCTGAAAAAAACATCAGCAGCTATTCCAAGTGGCCACTGACATATGTGTTTGGTTGCACCTTGTCAAAGCCAGGTCAAAAAAGGAATATAGAGGTTCCTAAAACTTTATTAAAAATGTATTTGCTTGGAACCATTTTTTGAAGTCGTTTAACAGTAAGAGGTAGATGGATAGAGCTATTTTTATCAGCTCTAATTTGATGGGTTTGCCTCCTCATTTTAGTCAAAATGAGTAGTAAACTGTTTTTTTAGTCAACTGTAGAGAAAAGTCAAATGGAAACTCTTTGTATACTTCAGGAAGTATATTAACTGCTTATGTGGTTTGCAGGCTGCAGAGGAAGAAACAACATGGAAAAATGGTTTGCATTTTACACCCTAAAACTGTAAAATGCTAGGGCTATTATGTTTTATAAATATTCATTGTTAATAATCATTCTATTTCCCTTACCTGCCCTGGACTGGATCTTAAGCTGCTGACTCTGATAGCACTGAGATTTCACTTTCTATCTCATAAATTCTCTGTTGGCAGAGTTCAGTTGTTTCAATGTAATTTTGTTGTCAGAGTCTTCTGGAAAAGAGGCAATTTCTTACTGAGTAAAGCCAGTTTGAGTTTTTTGGATTGGCATTTGAATTTATGGGTGTGACAGATCAGAAAATGCAACTGCAGAATTGTTTTCTTATTAGAGATTATTGACTTTCTCTTCTATGTGAGCTGAAAAGTTACTGTGTATATCTACATGGAACCTTTTTGTGCTGTAGGGTTTCCTTTTTAGGTGTGAGTAGGAATAGCATTTTTAAAATACTGACTGGAAAATAAAGAAATTCCTAGACTAGCCTTAATGACTAATACAGCAAAATATCCTTATCTTCTTTGGTGGTTACTTAACTGCACTAAAATCCAAAGGACCATAAAGGGTTAAGAACCTTCTCTCCTATAAGAATGGAAAATATAGAATGTATCTTTAATTACCCAGGGACTTTTGTGGTTGGTTGTACTGAGTCAGGTTAAAGCAGACTTCTGGAGTCAGGGGGAAATAACTGTTGCTGGAATTTGAAGGTACATGTTACTGCTCTTGTGCCACGTGTCAGCACTGTTTCACAAATGCCACACGGCTGGTCTCCAGTGTCCCGCTGGATGCTCTGGTTATCCTACAGCACTCTTCAACCACAGCTGGGCTGTCAGCCGGGTAAGTCATGCTGTGTTTATCTTAAGAGGTCATTCTTGGCCAGGAATGAATACATATCTGACAGTCCAGATAGTTTTGAAAGTACGAAGCAGTTCTGGAGAAACCAGGTTTTCATCAAATTGGTGGAAAGTTTAGAGTTGCAGAGCAGGCTTGGTGTGCATGTGGGGCTGCTGGGCAGTCGCTGGGAAACCTGTTTGTTTTCATGACTCTGCTTTCCTTCAGCAACCATCCCTTCTGCAGGAGCAAAGGAGGAGGTGTGGATGTGAGGGACAGGACTGCTACACTGCTGCCAGAGGATCCATTTCTTCTATCACCATTCAGCTTCATTGAACTCAGATGACATGTTTGGGAAGCTACAACAAAAATGTCCTGTTGCCATTTTAGTCCTGACTGACATGTATAGCACTAGGCAGAGGTGATGTTCCTCAGCTCTGAGTGAATGAGGCCTCTAAATCAAGAGCTGTATGGCTGCTAGTAAAACAGCTGCTTACTCACTGGATCTCACCTCCTCACAATTTCACTTCTTTGGTCAGGATTCATTTCCCAGATGTATGGGAAGTATATATCCATCAAGGAAAGGTGCTATAAAGGACAAATAAATGTCTGTGTGTAGTATATTCTATTCGAATTGTCATTTGGTTGAAGGCACTTTCAGAAATGGCTTTTTAACTGGAAGACTCTCGTAGAGCTGAAGTGATTCAGATGAAGAGTAAAGCCTGTGAAACTCACTTGGAGCAGGACTGGAAAGAGGCAGTAACTTGTCCCTTGCTCCATTATATTGTTTGACAGTAGGTCAAAAGGACTTTAAGTTGCAGAACCAGCTCTTCTAAAAGCAGTTTGTATAGACAACATATTTTCCTGTATCCTGACTTTCTTGGCTCCTCTATTTGCAACCCATGAGGAAGAATCTTGGCTCAAAAGCATGTGTCCCTGGGGACACTTGCCATGAGCCCTGCCTGCAGCTGGACAGGAGCTCTCCCCACCCTGATGGGAGCTTTGGCCTCCTGTAGAAAGGTGTTGGGAGCTGGGAAGTGGAAACCAAGCTTTGGCTGCTCTTGGCAACATGGGTCTCTTTTTTTGACACGTAACAAGCCTCCGTTTTACTGCTGCTCACTTTCTACCTCGCAGAACAGAGTAAATATTTGTGCTGCATCTCTGTCATCTCCTAATATTTGGAAGTCTGCCCTGAAGGGTTGTGTGTGTTAGAACTGGTTGGGGAATATGGAGCAATGGTACTGTTGAAGCCGCTGCAGGAGAGTGAAATGTAGCTCTTTTTTTTTTTTTTTCCCCTCTCTCCAGCAACAAGCCTGAGAAAAATTACCTCTTCAGGAAATGCAAAGATTTGCTTTAAAAATTTCCATCTGCTTCAACATACTTTCTTTGCCAGTCTCTGGAATTCATTTAAATTCATTGTGTCAGCAGCCACCACAGCCTGAGCGTTAATGTAAAAGTTTCCAGTGGCTTTCATTGACTACTCGCATTATCCTGATGTTTAATCAACAGATTGATTGTGGCAAGAAAGATTTCAGAAATTTTACTTTGTTTGCTGGTGTATGGTAATTTCTGATATAAACTTGGCTATTGTTAAGGAAAAATGGTGGTTCTTAATGGCTTTATTGGACAGATATATATGAATGTTGATTATGCTATTTATTGTGGAGATCTCAACTGACTGCATGCTAATCAGCTGCCTTTTCCTTAGCTAGTCTGGAGTTGTTTTCTAGCAGTTTCTTTTTTCTTCATTCACAAACCACATATGTACTTTTTCTCCTAGTCTTTTATTCTACACAGATGCTCTGTTGGTGATATTTAAACACAGGCAGGGAAAAGCCCCTTGTCATAAAATATTTTTTTCTTCCTTCTTGGCAGTGAGGCATTTGGCCACGTCTCCATGTTCTCTTCCTACCAGTATTGCTTCCAGATGTTTTCTTGCTGCTTCTTTATTGTTTGCATTTGGATTGTTGCTTGATCATTAGCACTCTGTTTTCGAGAGGGGAAGCCTTTGAGTTGGTAGCAACTAGACATGAACCCAAGCCACAACTGTCTGACCTCAGTTTCCTCAGTTTGAGGTTATGTTTGGATTTGAGAAGTTGGTTTGACTTATACCAACAGTTAAACACAGCCACAAATTGGTTTCTGAATTCAAAGGTACATTCTGCCAATAATTCAAGACTACTCAACTTCTTGCTTCATGTTGGCTACATGTGAAGTCAAACTATTGCTAAGGGTTTAACCCCCTTTTTCATTTGGAACGTTGCTATGGGAAACTTGTATCTTCAGTGAAAATAAATTAGGTGGATATCTGAGCCTTTTCCAAGGTGATTATGCTCCTGGGTGCCATAAATGTCATCTTGGGAAGGAGGACAGTCTCACTGCAGAGGCTGGAAGTAAGACCATCTCTCCCTGAGGTTTGCAGTGACCCTGGCACAGAGCTGAGCTGTGGTGTGCTGATAACAGGAACTGAAGCTCAGTTTCTGCCTGTGGCTGCCTTAAGCACCATTTCCTTCCCTTAGCACTGTGCAGGTCCTAGAAGAGTCTAGGGGAGTCAACCTCGTTGGAGTGACAGCAGTGACAGCACTATGAAAAATTCCCTAGGGGCTTTGATGCAGGACCCATGATTAATTGTCAATTTAAATAACAAAACAAGCCCTACTTTCTGTGTTCATCAGGGTTCCTACTAGTTGTGCATCATGCACAAGAAAAGGAGTACTGTTTTTCTTACATAGCCCAGGTTATTTCCATCCTGTCTCCTGGCCATTGCTTCAGGCACGAAGAGATCAATTATTAGCTTACCAGTATTTAAGTGCTTTCTGTGTTTCACAGGGTGCTGGGTTTGGTGCATTTCCTGCCTCCTGCTGGTGGAGAATTTGCCCCTTATCCCATGCTTATGAACTGGAATACTAACTGGAGACCAACTTAAATACCTGCCATCCCCAAATCAATTCATCCACAATTCAAAATTCACATGGGTCCCAAATGCAGACTGTTACAGAAATAGGGACCTACAGTTCCCAAGTGGCAAAAACAGGGGAAGTGTATGAGTGACAAACATTTAAGTGTATTATAATGAAGGTGTTGCAGGGAAATTCATCCCAGCCTAAGCAAGGGAGAGGCATTAATCAGACTGGAAGCAAAAATAGTTTTTGCTTGGGGGTCCTCAATACTGAAGACCCCATTGTGGGACACCCATACTGTCATGAGACAAAGGATGGAAAAAAAAAGAATAAAAATCAGTCTGCCATTCAAACCTACTGAAATAACTGAAGAGTAGGTGGGGTTTGCTTTTTGGGTTTTTTTTGTTTGGGTGGTTGGGTTTTTTTTCTTGTTTTTTTTTTTTTTTTTTTCTCT
>JAOEHY010013792.1:0-14540 GCA_025447955.1 Psilopsiagon aurifrons | reverse complement strand
GTCACCCGCGTTGTGGCCACGTTCACCCCGCACCAGCGCCGCCCCGGCGGTGGGCCCCGTCCCTGCGGTGGTGCTCCCACGCCCACGGGACCGGATCCCGGGAAGGCAGCGCGGTTGGCAGAGCGCTGGGAGGGAGCTAGAGCGGGCCGGAACGGGCGGCCGCCCGCCGTGGGGCCGAGGGACGCCCGCGCTGCCTCCTTTGCCGCCGGGACCTGCCCCAGCGCCACGCACATCGCAGCCCACGTACCCCACTCGTTGGCAGTGTGGCAGGTACGGTGCATGGGGTGGGCGCTTCCCAAATCAACGTCTCGGTTTGTTCTGACCTTCGGGAAACCTCAGCTCGGCTCAGCAGTGGGGCACCCTCTGGTCCCGTCATGGTGGTGCCAGAGACCCGTCTTCGGGTTGAAGAATGGGGTTGACTGAAGAATAAGATTGCAAATGAGTAACTTCTAGGATGTTAGACTTTGATACCAACTATAGAGAAAAGGAGATTACTGAGATAAACTTTGACAGCACCGTGTGGTGGTTACTGATACGACAACGATCCTAAAACAAAGTGATGAAGAAATAACCACGAGGGGTCCGAAAGCCCACTGCCACATTTTTGTGTGCATACAGAAGGCATTCTCTGAAACTATGATGTAATGTGTGTAATCTAATGAATATGTATGATTAACGACAATATAATCACAGCCTGGTTGATGCTCGGGGGAGACATGCTGGAGGAGCGATCCCCCATGTCTCCCGGCGCCGCAATAAAGAATACCTGCTTGTCAACTTAGAACTTTGTTGGTGACTTCCTGGAGTTTTCTCCGAATCAGGGTGAGCCAGGGTAGTGTCTGTCCATCTGGGAGGGGTGGGTGCAGAAGAACCTGGCCTGGTGATGATGCTCTAAAGATCTAAAATGTGCTTTTTGGCCCAAACTTTATTTCATGCATTGAGTTTTTTTTCTTTCTAGTACTGGGGAGAATGGAAGGCCAGTGGGTCACCCTTGTGCTACTTCTGTAAGGAGTCAGCCATACTTCTTTGCTGAGGTGCTTCTAGCAGCAGAGTGTGGGTCAAATGAGCGTCCAAAAGCATGGTTCCTGCAGGACCGAAGGCACGGAGCAGCCCTGGGCCCTGGCCGGGCCTTGCTGGCGGTGACGGGTAGGGAGCGGCGACAGCGGGGGCACCACCGCTCGTACGGGACACGCACCGCCCCGGCAGCACAGGTTACGAGGGTGAGCATGAGCCCAGCAGACTGGGCTCACCGGCATGGCCAGGGGAAGAGCAGGGCACAGAGGGGAAAGACAGACAGCACCGGCTCCTCGCCATCCCCTCGGCTGCCCCTTCCCCCGCAGAGCCCCTGGGCAGGCTGGTGGGTGCCTGGAAAGCTGTCAGAGGTGCCGCAGCCCCTGCTGCAAGTGCTGCATTTCACCCCAGGGCTCAGCATCCCACAGCCTGACTTCGCAGACCCCACACTCAGGCTGGTGCCTGTGCTGCCAGCACCCCTTGTCAGGATGTGCCAGCAATGGTAGCCCCTTCCCCACAGCACAACCGCATCTCTTCTTGCAGGGCACAGCCATGGGTCACTGGACTGGGCAGGCACAGAGCTGGTACGTGCCCCGATGCCCAGAAACGCTGAAGCCACCGTGTTACCCAGCAGCACTGTGCTGCTGCACCAGTGACCCCTGCTCACCTCGTTGGGCCTCTCGGAGAGCTCAAAGAGACACTTAAGCACCAGTCTTGACATCCCCACGCACTGGCTCCTCAGGTACCCGGGGGAAGATGTCCACAGGTTAGTCCAGAATATCACTGATGCTGGTGTGCCTCAGCACCTGAAACACACAGGAGGAGCTGGCGAGGTGTGGTGCTGGCTCCAACCATCAGCTCAAGGCAAGGACACTGGGGCAAGAGCAAGCTCAGACGGAGGTGGCAGGGACTGCAGAGAGCCCCCGTGACCCACAGCACACTGCACTGGTTGGTTGCCTGCTTCTCCACAGTACCAACCAAAGCCCACCCACCACCCCTGCTCCGCCCGCAGCACAGCGCTGGGCATGAGACAGCCGAGCATCAGCGGCAGCTTGGGGCATGGCATCGGGCTCACCTCGGTGAGCAGGACCATGGCGACCATCCCCACAAGGGGTGCTCCTCAGCAAGGAGATTCACCAGGAGGTCGAACAGTATGCAGGGCATGCGTCTTGAGGTCTTCATCATCTCCCTGGCAGGGGAAGGAGGCACTGGGAGGCCTGAGCCGGGCAGGCTCATCTCCCTGGGGTACGCAGCAGTCTGGACATCACCAGCCTGCAGCACTTTCTCTGAGCAGCGGGGACCCCCCCCACCATCAGCCCCAAGGGAGCGGGTGCTGTGGGGTGCCTGGTCTCCAAGGAGTGGAGAGAAGGGGCTCTCACCTGGCCATGATGCACACTCCCTTGAGGTGGTGCTGGACATGGAGCAGGTTGTCCCAGCCACCCTGCTCTTTGAAGTCCAGCTCCTCGCTCTCAAAGCCCATGTTGTGGAGCAACACTCTCATGGACTGCACTGCTGACCTGCATAAGGAGAGATGCTCAGCTGCCACCGGGACCCCTGCCTTGGCTCCGGGTGGCCAGCAGGGATGAGAGGACAGGGATGGAGCGCCTGATGGGACTGAGCTGATCCTGCTGGTTCTCCTCACAGAAAATGAGCACTTCCTTTTTTGTCAGCTCTGCTGTGAATGACACTTGGCACAGCAGTGCAAGGAAAAGCTCAGGGAAAAACTCTTCCACCTCCTTTGGGCAGAGGGACTGCCTGAGGATCTCGTGTATCGTCCTGGCTGCCTGCAGAAGACAGCCAGAAACTGAGACGTCCTCTCATCCCTGGGGAGGTCAGGGCTTGGGGTGGGCAGGGAAGAGGGGGGGGCCCACACAGCTGAGAGCAGCCCCGGGGGACAGCAAGGCCTCATCAAGCAACTCACGGCCAGGGACATGATGCGCGGGCTGTCAATGATGGCGGGGGAGATTCTGCGTAGAGCCTGGTTCATCAGTGTGCTGAGCAGCTGCCTCAGCACCTTCCTGGCAGCATTTGGTCCAGAGAGCATCGCCTTCCACATGGCCACGGCGGCACTGCAGGCACATGAGGCTCTGTCAGCGGGGACACCATGGAGGATGGCTGGGCTGAAGGCCCTCAGGAGGGTTCTTGGGGCCAAAGGCTGCTGAGCCCCATACCTGCCGCATGTTGGGGAGCACTGCGGCACGCTGGCCACCACCTCTCTGGGTTGTTTGCGTGTCAGCACCAGCAGGGTCTTCTTCAGGCTGTTGAGGTCTATTTCTGTGCTGATGGAGGGCCGGTTTCTGTAGATGGCACACATAATGTTCAGCACCTGCAAGGGACACATGGGTGGCAGTGGGCAGCGATGTCAGCAGGTGAGCGTTGCTGTTTCCCCCGTGCCACCTGGGTGCTGCTTCCCTTCCCAGTGTGCTGCGGCAGCCTGAGACGGTGTCAGTGCTGTCCGGGCACAGGGGCAGGACAAGAGCAGTCCCCAGAGGGTTGGTGCATCAGCCGTGCCACCAGAGGCTGCTCACCTGCCCTGGCAGGAAGTCAGCGTGTGACACAAGGACGTTCACCATGGGGGCAGCCATTCTGAGGCTGCAGGCCCCAGGGTTTGTCAAGGCCTTCATGGCCATGACGATGACGTTTGTCCCCTCAGAGGGCTGGAGGTACTTTGCGAGCATCTGCGGGATGAAGGAGGGCGGTTTGTCACCCAGAGCATCCTGGCTGTGCCGCGAGAGCGGGATGCAGAGCCAGGCTGTGCTGGGAGGAGAGCAGCGGTGGGGCTCAGGGTCCTGCGGGGAGCCCGAGCTCACTGGGGCCTTTGCCTGGCCCCTGCTCAGGAACAGCACGAGCCCCGTCACCCCCATGCACCGGGTGTCCCTGTCCCTTCACTCGTGCTGAGCCCGGCCAGGAGCCAAAGGCACTTCTTACCAAGAACATCTACTCGTGTCTGTGCTTTCCCACAGCTGCTTGGTGTGCCTGTGTTGCCAGCGCTCCTGGAGCTGCTGTCCTCTCCTGCAGACGGGGATATGTGCCTGGGGAGCAGCAAATCCAGGGTGCTCAGAGAGAGGGTGCAGAGCTGGAGGTGCAGCTGAGAGTGCTGGGCTGAAAAATCACTGGCAAAGAGTGGACCCACACAGGGCCTGAAAGCAGATGCCCAGGGAAGGTCCAGGGCTACTGCAAGTGTGGGCGAGGGGAAATGGCTCTTCAAGCTGCAGGCAGGAAGGTTGGATCTGGCTTTCTCTGGCCAAGAACAGTGGCCCCTGGCTGCCCATGCCCTGGGGGAACCCAGCCCCACACAGCTTCTCTTGTGTGCTGCAGGGTGAAGCCCTACATCTGAAAGAGAGCTTCTGCAGCCTCATGGCGGGTCCCCTTGTTCTTGCAGGTGCAGCAGAGGGTGAGGTGCGCCAGCAGCTTCCCCATCACCACAGTCTTCCAGCACTGTTGTTGGAAATCTGGGGCTTGCATAGAGCAGGAGCGGAACTGGGGGAAGATGGGCACAAGGTCACCTGGGCACAAGGAGAGCCTCAGCTGCTTGCAGAGCAGCCCGGCAGCAGCCAAAGCAGGCAGGGATGCTGGCCCCAGGCTGCTGCCTGTGCCCCGGCAGAGAGCACGGACAGGGCAGGGCAGCGCCCTGGCAGACCGGGTGCTGCTGGGGCTCATGGGCACGGCGCTGGGGCACTGGGGCTGCCCAGACCAGGAGGTCAGTACCTGTGACAGGGGGTAGGTGCTGAGGGAGCTGCCCAGCCGGGCAATCCGTGCCACGGCCCTCTCCTGCACCATGGCCGTCCCCGAAGTGAGGAAGGGCAGCAGGAGCTGGGAGGAGAAAACCTGTCGGCACGGACCACGTGTCCTCTTGTGCCCCCCAGCAATGGGCTGTGGCCAGGAGGGTCCCCACATCCACCGCTGCTGCTGCCCTGCTGCCGGGCACTCACTGCCCCTCAGAAAGGGTCCCTCCCTCCACCCCCTGCCCCGAGGACCCCGAGGCTTTGGGGTGACCCCTCCCTGGGGACCTGTGGTGGGGCTCAGGGATATGGCCCCTGAAGCCGCAGGGGGAGAGCTCCAGGGCTGTGCTCCCCTTTCCAGACAGGCAGCTGCGGCTGGAGTGTTGTGCAGTACAGGCAGTGGGCGAGGACCAGGGTGCAGTGGGCGAGGACCAGGGTGCGCTGGGCAGAAAGGGCTCTGGCAGCAGCCAGGAGGCAGGGGCTGGGGGGGGGCACTGCTCAAGGGGACCGTGTGCCAAGGCCTGACCTTGAAGATGTTCTGCAGCTCCCAGAAGCTGAGGGTGCTGGCTCTGCACACCAGCGCCTGTAACATGCTGTCCATCGCGGACGGGGTCTGCTAGGGAACAGGGTCTCGAGGGCAGCCCTGGCAGCCTGGGGGAGCAGCACAGCCATGGCTCTGCTCTGACCTGGAAGGGGCCTCAGGTCAGGGGACTCCCTGTGCTCACACCATGACATACCTTGCAGTGGAGCCAAGCCTCGGGGCCCTGCTGTTCTGCGGGGGCAGGTGAAAGATGCTGCAGAAGCTTCCAGGAGGCCGTTCTTCTGCAGAAACAGCCCTGTTCTGCTGCAGGGACATGGAATTGCTCTTTGGAGGAGGCAAGGGGGAGGCAGACCCAGGGGCTGCAGACCTGGGCTGTTCCCCACATTACAGGGGCCATCTGAACCCCTCCTGACCCTGACATTGGCCTTTGGGGGAAAAGCCCTGAGCCAGCCACTGCCCTGCTGTCTGCTCCCCTCTCAGCCCCGGGTCTGTGGGTGCCCCTGGGACAGGGCTGATGGGACGCTGAGCTGGGGCTGGGCAGGTACCTCATGGCAGCCATGGCCAGCATGACTTGGTGCCGCACCGTGGTGTCCAAGCGGTCAACGCGCTCCTCTTGCAGCAGCACCTGAGGAGCACAGCAGTGCGGATGGGTCAGGACAGGGCAGCTCCTTCCCCCAGCAATAGCCCGTGGGGCTGCCAGAGCCCATCCTGGCACCCCCAACCATTAGCAGTGGTCCCAGGTACATAGCAGGAAGGGCTGTACCCACCACAGAGCACGGGCTGGCCAAGGGACCTGCAGACTTGGTCCCAGCCCCAGCTGCAGCCGGGCCATGCAGGTGGCTCTGGAGCATCACCAAGGATGCACTCCCTGCCTGGCTGAGCCCTCTCCTGCCCCAGGACTGTGCCACTGCCCCTGCCCCAGCCTGACCGCCATCCCCTCAGCTCGAGGGTCTCTGCCACCTCATGATGGAAGAACAGCAGCATGCTCCACAGGAAGGAGTGCATGCTGATGGTGCTGCAGACGATGCAGATGGACTCCAGAAGCTTCAGCTTCTGGTGTTCTTGCTGCCAGCCAGGGAGGTCACAGGTGGACAGATGTCAGGCGCGAGAGACAGATAGGGGGTCCATAAGAGCCCCCAGCACCTGCCGAGTATGGGATGGGGGCAGAAAGACAGTGCAGGAGACACAGGCACAGCCGCACGGAAGTGGCCACAGATACCTTTGGTCTGCTCTTGATGGATGCTAGGATGGTGTCCAGGGTGCCTTTTCCTTGCTGGACACATCCGCAGTAGAGAGGCACGAACCTGGCCAAGAGAGAGCAGGCAGGGCTGAGGGCAGGCAGTGGGGAGTACACAAGCCCTCTGCCCAGCCTCAGGGATGTCCCCAGCCCTGGCTCAAGGCTGGGACACGGGTGCCCCCATGCACCCCACAGGGGTGAAGGCTCGATGTGGGAGGGCAGCAGGGGAGGGAGCCTCAATGTGCTCCATGGAGGGACACCCGGCACCAGGGAGAAGAGGGAGTTCCTGGCCCAGGGGTGCCGTGGTGGGGCTGTTCCCTGGGCTCTGCGCTGTGGGACCGATGCCTGGCTGGGGACCGCAAGCGTGGGCAGTCCCTGCCCGCAGCACCCGCACACTCACCTTCACGCATCTCATTCACTCCAGCCCGGAGCTGGGAGCCCGGCCAGCTTCGTCCTCCTCTGCCCAGGCCAGCCTGCGTTGGCTGGGGGGTCTCGCCTCCATCCTGAGGGAGGGAGCGATGAAAGGGGTGAAGGGGACCCCACCACCAGAGCTGCCCTGCCAGGAGTGGCGGGGCAGAGCGCTTGGGGGGCTCCTTGCTCCCATCTGAGACATCTGTCTCTGAGACATTCTGCAGGCAGGGCTGGGTGACAGAGTGCTCCGATGTCACCCGCGCTCCGCCTCCTGATCCCCCACTCCACAGCACCCCCTCTGTGTCCCCAGAGCCCTCCTTGCCCCCGGGCGGTGGGAATGACTCCGCCTTCCTCCTCCTCCTCCCAGCACGGGTTTGGGGCTCATCTGAGCCGGAGCGCTCCCTGTCACTGTCCCCTCGCTCCTGGGGACTGGGGCCGCCCCCACGTGTGGCCGGGCCGAGGCGCAGTCCCTGTCCCTCAGGCACTCGAAGGCCCTCACCCCTCCACATGAGGGCCTCACCTCTCCTCGCAGGAAGGCTGCGGGACACGGGGGGGTGCCGGGGGCGCGCCATGTGCGCGGAGGCTCTGCCCTCTGCCGGTGTTTGAGCGCCCCCCAGCGGCGCGCTGCGGCGCCCGGAGCCGCCGGCTCCCGTCGGCTCTTGTTTTGGGGATGGAGCTCCAGCGGCGCGCACGTGCGCCTCCCCCCAGCAAATCCCGCTGTAATTCTTCACCGGGATTTGAAATATTCTTGTCAGGGTTTTTATCCACCGGTGAGGGTGTAGGTGAAGGTTTTAATCTCTTCAAAATTGTGCTCCTTCTTTATTGGGCGTGTAGTCGCCTCTTGACTTCATTGGTTTGATAGAGCAGTGGGATGCATAGATAATGTGCCACTGACTCAGTGAAGGTTCTATGGTCTATAGTAGCGCAAAAGGTAGCAGTGATAATATTGACTAGTGAGCAAAAATCGCTTCCTAATGGTAAGTTGACACACTCTGAAATGTTTTCAGACTCTAGCTGACTTATCACGGAATCATAGAATAGTTTGGGTTGGAAGAGTCCTTCAAAACTCATCTAGTCCAACCTGCTGCAATGAGCAGGGACATCTTCAACTAGATCAGGTTGCACAGAACCACATCCATCCTGGCCTTCAATATCTCCAGGGATGGTGCTTCTCTCACCTCTCTGGGCAGCCTGTGCAAATATTTTACCACCCTCATTGTAAAGATATTTTTCCTCACATCCAGCATGAATCTCTCCATGTAGAGCTACCATGAGCAGGAGTGGGGAGAGATGCCCATAATCTGTCTCTAAATCATCCTTTAGAAAGTTGAGGGGTAAGATGTTGTTCAAAATCAGACCTGTCTGGAAACAAAATTTGTGTAGACTTAGCCATGAAGAAATTAAACATGCCTGCTGCTTCATGAGCAGCTGGATGTTCATGAAATGAAGATAGAATGAAATACTACAGTGCTGAGTGTTCAGTTTACAAAAGGGCCAAGAATAGTAGGTGCTGGTTTTCTTTTCAGTTTAGTCTGAGGTGTGAAACACACTTCTTTAAAAGAAAGCCCAACCATAGACTCCTGTCTTCATGCAAGAGGCAGATGCTGCCATCAGAATTCATTGCTGTTAGCTTCCTATTAAGCTATTAGTTTTCTCTTAATTTTCACTTCAAACTTTCTAAACAGGGTGAAAAATAATAAATTACTCTTTGAAGTTTGCAATCCCCAAAATGGCTCAAAAGACGTGTGGACAGTTCTGTGTCTAAAAAAAAATATTGACTATAATAGGAAAATTAATACTGGAAGAATCAAGTAAGAGTAGTTGTTCAGATCTGGGAGGCCCGAATAAAGACAAGGAATAAAGGTATCTACACACCCTGGAAGAAGAAGAATGCCTGCCTGCATCCTCCTTTCTTCTCCTTTCAGGCCCTTTTTTGAGAAGAAAGGGAAAAAAATTTTGTTGGCCAATTCAGACCTGTGGAATGAGCACAGCTGCAGCAGGGATGAGCAAGGGTGGGTTTGTTTCCATCTCTTACTGCAACATTTTGGGTTGGTTTTTTGGTTAGATTTTTTTGTTTGGTTTTCTCTCCGTTAAAAGAAACCCAAACCAGCAAAGAGCCTGGAATTTGTCTTCTGCTTAAACTGCTGATTTGACCTAAAAACTCAGGACCTTGTTGGAAAGGGGTTTGTTCTGGGGTAGATCTGGTCAGTGCAAAGCAGGTGGTGGTAAAAGGAAGAAGTGACTGATCGGGTGGCAAGGACAAAGCTTGGTAGCTAAGTGGCATGTGCAAGCAAACGACTGTCAAAGGTACCTTGTCTAGCAAACCTCTCATCTCCAGAAAGGCCATTTTTAGCTCTGGCAACTCACTGAGACACTGGTGAAGTTTATTACTAATTTTGCATGTGCAATTCCTGTGAGACCCTTGCAAAGTCATGCACATGGAGATCTTGCATGCACAATGGGATACTTTGCTGCTGTTTACATTTACTTTTCCTTGTCCTCAGGGTATAGCACTTCGGCACTTTTGCAAAAACACAGTACTGCAGCTTTTTTTTCTCTGTAAAGTCCTTGTAAAGTAGGAGCTGCAAGGAGTGTTTCCTTTGAGTCTTTAGTGGCTGGGCTTCATAGTTGGAAAAGACCGTAGTGATTGAAGTTCCTCATAGCCCCAGACCAAAACTGATTCATAGCTTGGTGTGCTAAGGAGATGCTTCATTTATGGTAGCTTTCTGCACGGGGAGATACGCACAACCCCAGGGCACATGAAAGTGCAAGCTTGGAGTCCCAGCCACCTCCTGAGGAGCAGAATTACGGAGCTACTGCAGCACATGGGAGACAAGGTCCAGTTGTGTCTGTGCCAAGGAAGAGACTGGCAAAGAGAGATTACTGATAGCTGTGCTACACACATTTAATCAGCTTCATGGACTGGCTCCTTTTACCAAGTGAGAGCCTGTTTTCTCCTTCTAAGCAAAAAGAAATGCAAGTTTTCAACAGCTCTACTTACTCCATAGTCACAAATGTTTCCTAAAATAAGGATAAGCTTGCTGTCTTTGATCTTTCTCACTAATCTGCATTAGTCTTTTGGTCATACTCTGAATTAAATGTGCAATTATAAATCTAGAAAGACCAATGAATGATGGTTTAGTTTCTAATATTTAGAAGAATGCTTATAAACATCATATCTCTTAAATACTTAAAATTCATATTTTTAAATCTTAGTCTCTTACAAACATACTTTAGCATAGAAAGCCACTGATCTATTTTCGTGTCTGGATTCTACAGAGATTTGACTAGGAAGCTTCCCCTTACTGTATACTGCAGCTTACCTGGCCTTCTTTGGCTCTACTAGATCAGATATGGGATTCCTTTATGTGAAGAATAGAACCACAGAATAGTTAGGGTTCACTAAAAAAACAGCTAGTTCTCTAGCTTCTTGTCCAATAACCTTTGCAATTCCCAAAACTTCACTTCTGAGGTGTACCCCAAATACACAATCTGTCCCTCACCCCATCTTGCTCGTCTCCTGATGGGGCACCTTGAGCCTCTTTCCAGACTGAGCCTGTCTCTCTCCCGCCTCTTGCAGCACTTGATCTCTTGCCAAGCCTGAAGTCACAGTGGTTTTACTCTTTGCTCTTGTTTTATGGGAACTGCAAGAACCAAGCCATTACACATTTCAATTTTCCCAGCGTTTATGTCCCTGCCTTTTGCTGCCCATAGATCCTTTCCACAAACGAAAGTGCTGTACACGTGCATGGGGCAGTACTACAATGAATGGTATGTGAAGGCTTCATTTTCTCAACTCAGCACATGTGTTAACCAATTCCAGGTACTAAAATAGCAGTATTAAATGTAATTTACAACAGTGATAAAAGAGCTTTATCCACCAAATCCCCAGCATTTTACATTTCACTCTGAAAACTCTTTTATGAGCTCTATTACAGCCATTAGAAGGTTTTAACTGAAAACATAGCAGAGCATGCAGCTCAGTTAACCTGTTTTCAGAGAAAATCAGTAAGCAGTTCCAATTGCAATTTTCTGTCATTCTTCACATTCTACGCTTTAGCTCACATTATAAAAATGGTAATAGAAGATTCTATATATCAGGGGAGGATAATGGGGATGTGAAACCCCTTACTTCAAGACTATTCTTTCCAACTCAGTTTAAGTTCTTAAGCTTTATAAAACTGTTTGATGTTTGACTGCAGTGTGGATGTCTTCATCCAAGGCAGAGGGTTATAAAGCCACCTCACCATGTTTAGATCCCTTGTTGTCAGTCTCAGCAAAAAAATGATTCATTTATAGGGCTGAAAAGTGCTGCCTTCAGCTATCACTTATATCAAGTCTGTATCAGAAACTAGTTGGATGGGTGTTTGTGTACAGTACCTCTCCTGGGGTTTGTTTTTGTGACTTCAGTTCCCAATGCTATCAGCCCAAAAGAGTTGTATTAGAAAAAGAGGAAAAGAAGAATCTGATTCTAGAGAATGCAGTAGCACTGCCTTTTGTGGCAGCTGGTTTCAAGTGTCACTCCATTGACATTTGTGTCCGTGCAGAAAGAGCTTTAAATCCCTCACAGCCATGCTGGCAGTATTTTTCTTTAAATGTTTAAAGTTGTGTAGTTATCAAGGGCTCTTATCGATAACACCAGGTCAGCCAGTGGGTGAGACTAATAGTGAAAATAGGAGAATCTTCCTGCGCATAACCTGACGTTTTGTGGTGTCAGCGACATCTGTAGATGTCTGAGTTCTGAACGACTCCAGAAACCCTTCCAATGCTTTGCAGTTCAGAAATACTATTATTTTTTAAGTTATCCAGTAAATAGCTGCAAATGATTTCAGTCTCTATCCCTTTCCTCAGGGCGTACAAGCAGTTGTGAATGAATAAACATTCAGTACAGATTTTATGAAGGTTGTACTTTGTAGTCAGGCTTTCTTCCAATTTGATTAAATAAGGGTCTTTTCAATGATAGAAACCTCTTTATTATGCTCCATTATATCACTAAAAGCTATTTAATAAATAAGTGGTTTTATTTTTACAATGACAACATGAGTTATTTTCATAATTATTTATACTGTAGAATTTCCAAGTTTTCCCAAGGATTTGCTGTTCTGCTTTTGCAAAATCTCAAACTATGGCAGTTAGCAATTAACCATGTTGTTACTGTACAGTTTGCTCTATAAGCATCTCCACCTTCCCAGTAATTCCTCCTTCAGTCAGCCTGAAGTTGGGTAGTGCACGCAGAAGCCATTAGAGTCACAGCCCCACCATGCTTGGTCCTAGGCTGATGTGGAAATATCCTTCCGTACTCTGGAAACTCCCTGTAGGTTCCTATTTTGATTGTTTCCATTGTTACCTGGTTTTGAAAGGCCGTTATTCCAAATGAATTATGTTATGAAAGCTTAACAAAATTTGCTGCCTTCATATTTCTATAAGTCTTGCAGCTTCAGAAGAGGACAGGTCCACTGCGCACTGGGCATGGCTCCTGTTCATGGCTGACTGTGACTGTAATGGGCTCATGGATGTTTCTTGGTAGTGTTTTATGATCCAGCCCTTTCCAGCCTTTCCTCAGTATCTCCTAAGCTCTAGAAGAGCTCTCTCTTGGTTTGGTGATACATGACACAGTGAGGTCATGTCCTTACTGGCTGGTGGAAGCTACTAATATGCAAATAATAGATCTTCGCATTGAAGAGTAGGAAACTTCTGCTGAAAAAGAGCTGGAACAGCCTTAAACTTATTCTGTGAAGGTCAGAGGAGGCTGATACAATATTTCCCCCAGTTTCTGGGAAAGGAGCTGTCATCAGTTTCCATGGACAGATAAATATTTTCCCTCCTTCTCCTTTCAGTGTTCCGTTATTTGAAAACATGTGTTACATTAGCCCAACTGTCAGAGAGTCTGTACAGAAAGAACCTGTACAGAAAGAACCTGCTGAATCCATGCATCCAGAATGCGAGTGAAAGTATCACTAAAATGTATCCTGCTTGGATTATTCATAATTTAACTATAAAGCAAAACATGTTCATGAGCAATAAAGGTATGTGACAAACAGTTTCATTCAGAGCAGTGCATTAGTGTAGGCACTAGCAAAACTGCTAAGTAGTTTAGTATGCAATGACTTTATAAAGAGGGTTGTGACTGTATGCTCGTTTTTGTCCTTGCCACGATCCTTCAGACAGACGCACTTCATCCCCAGTAGGATTCAGTGCTCCCAACAACTCCAAATTCTCCCTCTGTGATGTCAATGGAAGGCTGAATCCAAGAGCATTGTGTTGCTATTACAACACATTCCACTTCCCCAGGGGCCTCTTTGCCTTGGTGACATTGATGGTAGGTCAAACTCTGTCAAAGCAGCTGCCCCCTAAAAAGCAGGGCAGCCCTGGCCATGATGACACGAGTGTGCAGAGGTAAATGACCTGATGGATGTGGAACCATACACTCACAGCCTGGTCTGGACTAAGAGAGAGTGACCAGAGAGTGGTTCTTCACAGACAGTGAGATGAGGTTGCTGCCAAACAGAGCTTTACCATTTGGTGAGTTAAAATAAGGTGACAGGAAAAACTGTATCAGCAGGAGGGGATTAGCTGAAGGGAACAAGTGTTGAGGTCACTGTTCTTGCTTTGTATAATCAGGACCTACAAACATACTGCAGCATCAGAAACAATCGTCTCTTGTTATACGATGCATCTATGAATGGAGGTAGTCTTGTGTGTTGATTTTAGAGTAGTCCAGTAAACAGCATCGTGTACACAGTGGATTAAAGATCAATCTACAACAGGCCTGTGTTCATACAGAGCCTCCCGCTTGATGTGCCTTCAGGCAGTCCAACAACCAGACCCAGCCTGTGGAGAAACACTGACAAGTTCTCAGGAGCCCATAGACCCTTAATCGTAATCGAGTTCATGGAGATCTGCACCAAACATGTTCTGTGGACTTTATTTAGAGCCATCTGTATAACTGCTAGCAAAATGAGGGGGTTCAAGTTTTAATTCATAGATGTCAATTGTCAGTTATCCACTGTACTTGAAGAGCTGTGAGAAGCAAGCAGATGGTAAAGGACAGAAGAATTTACTCAAGACGATTGGTAATATCCTTATCATTTGTCTGTTGTTGTTATAGGAATCTTTTCTTGCTTTACCCTGTTGGATTAAGAAGCCCTCAAATGAATAGCATCTCTTGAGCACAGCTCTCTGTTTCTGTGTGCTAGCAGTGCTTTGCTTTTCTTTTAAGCCTACACTGAATCTTGCAGAAGAGCATAGCCTGCTTCAGGAGTCCACTGTTACTTTTTGCCTCTTGAGACATAACCATACGCTACAGCGCGGTGTCAATGGAAGGCTGCATCCAAGAGCATAGTGTTGCTATGTGCTGTGTCTCAAATGATGTTAACATATCCGGTTTTAAGTAAGCATTGCCTGTACTTACAGCTACACCACTACTACTTGATTTCATAGAATTACAGAATGGTTTGGGCTGGAAAGGGACCTCCTCCAGTTCCAACCCCCTGCTATGGGCAGGGACACCTTCCACAGAGCAGTTGCTCCAAGCCCCTGTGTCCAACCTGGCTTTGAACGCTGCCAGGGATGGGGCAGCCACAGCTTCTCTGGGCACCCTGTGCCAGCGCCTCAGCAC
>JAOEHY010013791.1:0-19116 GCA_025447955.1 Psilopsiagon aurifrons | reverse complement strand
CAGGACAGCAAAGTGGTTCTGGGTGGGGACAACAGATTTAAGAGGAAGCCCCTTGCTTTTAACTGTCCTCTTCCTCCTTTTTTGTTGGCTTTTTTTGTTACTATTTTCCAGCTTCGTGGGTTAACAGTCTTCTTCTTTCCTCCATGAATTACTAGTGAAGGTGAAGATTAGACTCAAGTCAAAATTTTTCATGTGTTATGAAATGTCATGATTTTAAGTATTCTGTTTGGGAGAGCTGGCATACTGTCTGTGTGCAACACTGATACTGCTTTATGTCACACACAAAGCCTTTCAGATGTTCAGAGGGCTGTATTTCTGTTTTGTATGGTTACTCCTTGGTAGTTGTGTGTTTGGATGTCCTTCCACATTATGGATTTAAAGGCACTTTGAAATACGGCTCTTTCTTAGTCTGTGGTGGGTAAGAACATTCATTCTTGGATCTTATTTTTCCTCACAGTCGAGTACAGCAAAGAGCCTGTTTGCAGAGTAAACTTCAGTAAAGAGGTCAGTTGCCTCTGAACAACAGCAATGAGAAGTATCACTCTCCAAACAAACCAGAAAGGACTGAACCAATTCTTTCCAGCTGAATGGCTTTGTTAACTGAATAAATACAAGCGAAGGAGAACAATGACCTCCTTGCTTAAATAAGCTACAAGAGTTTTGAAAATGTGTTTGAAATCTGGATGCTGCTTTTCTTTTATAATGTAATGGGATTTGAGGAGACATGCATGAGGTTGGGCCAATGTCACCCACTCAACCCTGCACTGCAGCACTTCCAGCAGGAAGCTGTTGCAGATGAGAAGTAGGGCTTGAGTGTTGGCTTTTATTTCTCTTTCTTTCTCTCAGTCTCTAGTGAGTGTGTGTTTGTTGTGGTTTTCTTTTTTGTCAACAAATGCCTCTGAAGTACCCAGTATTTATTTGCTGTGATCTCTTGTTTGATATTAATTAATGTTGCACTAGAGTACATCTGCATTTCATTGGTAAAAGAATTGACTGGAAAGTGTTGCTTAGGCTCAGTAAATAATTGTGCTTTGTTTTCATACTGAGAAAACGCTCTTCCTGTTAGAAAAAAACAGATATTTGTGTACTTCCTGAAATGGTCCCTTTTACTGGATGTGAATGTTTTTATCCATGTTCCAGTTAAAACAGTGGTGGCAAAACATACTCTGAAGATTTTTAATGGTAGTAATAATACGTGTAGGTGTTTACTTGATTTAATTTTGCCTGTCAGCTATGGAGCCTTATGCTTCTTAGTTTGCTGTCTGTTTTATGGCTTTTGTCTGGGCAGCACAGGATGAAAAATTTCTCTTGTAGGCAAATAAAGTCAAAAGCCGAAGGGGGCTGAAGCTAGTGCCATTTCTTCCCATTGGCCTCACAAGGAGCCAGGATTAAGCCAGAAATGTTGCCTGACTTCCTCATGGATGCCATTTTCTCCATGGCTCCTTACCTGAATGCAAAATTGCTGAGAAAAGTAGAGTAATTCATGTGAGCTTTTGTTGTTCTGCATGTCCTGGAATCTGGGTTATGTGAGAATACATTTTGCTTGTTGGTGTTAGACATAATTAAAATAATGAAGATGGAGAAATGAAAGAGTCTTTGAGTGTTTATCATTAGTGGGAGAATTAAAAACTAAAACCATTATTAACAATTTAGTATTTATTAAATTACATTGAACTGGGGCTATAAGAATAGGAAGGATCTAGCATTTTAATTTTCAAGATAAAAGCAAAATAAATTACGGTTGCACATAAAAAGTGCAAGTGGTTGTTTTTTTGTGCTATATGCTATATTCACTGAAACAGGCTTGCTGTTCTGTGTACACCTCTTTTAGACTTACAAAAATGAACATAATGAACATGTTACTTTAAGATATAATGTGGCATGTCTTTAAAGGTCATCTTTGGTTCTTTGTGAAAAAGATGAGCACCTACCTTCACTTTATTCCAACAAGAAGCTGTACAGAAAGTGCTAGGCACTTGCTAGACTCTAGATGACACCTGAACAACTTTCCATTGGTAGATGGTTCTTGCTAAAGGTTTCCCTCTGGCTTCAATACAAAATAGGATTGAAACCTCCTGGACTTTAATCCTCTTCTAGCATTTTGTTACCTCAAATGAATAATTGACTTCAAGTTTGCCCAATTGGTCCATGCCTGGCACCGTATAGAGGCCAGCTTTGCACCACTGGTGCCTCTTCAGCCCCTTGCAATCAAAAATGCTTCGCTTTCTTGGACTGAGAAGAGATTCAGAGCAGCCCTGCACAGAAGGACTTGGGGGTGCTGATTGACAATAAACTGAACATGAGCTGACTTCAGTGTGTGCTCACAGCCCAGAAAGCCAACCATATCCTGTTCTGCATCAAAAGGAGTGTGACCAGCAGATTGAAGGAGGTGATCCTGCCCCCAACTCTGCTCTTGGAGACCTCACTTGGAGTATTGTGTGCAGTTCTGGTATCTTCAACATAAGAAGGACATGGAGCTGTTGGAACAAGTCCAGAGGAGGGCCACGAGGATGATCAAGGGACTGGAGCACCTCCTGTGTGAAGATAGGATGAGAAAGTTGGGGCTGTTGAGCCTGGGGAAGAGAAGGGTGCGTGGAGACCTCATAGCAGCCTTCCAATATCTGAAGGGGGGCTATAGGGATGCCAGAGTGGGTTCCCTTCATTGGGGACTGTAGTGATAGGACAGAGAGAAATGGATTTGACCTTAAACAGAGAAAGTTTAAGGAAGATACAAGGAAGAAGTTCTTTACTGTAAGGGTGGTGAGGCACTGGAATGGGCTGCCCGGGGAAGCTGTGAGTGCTCCATCCCTGACAGTGTTCAAGGCCAGTTGGACAGCGCCTTGGGTGACGTGGTTTAGTGGTCAGTGTCCCTGGCCATGACAGGGGCATGGCACTAAATGATTTTAAGGTCCTTTCCAACCCTAACGATTCTATGATTCTATGATTCTTTGTTGCTCTTCATTATAACCTCTTGATTTTAGTGTTTTGTTCCGTTCTTTTTTTTTTTTTCCCCCTCCTCCATTGCTTATGACACTACTAGAAGTTTCTGGGCAGCGCATTACCTATGAGCCGTATGTTGGAAAGCCCTGACCTGCTGCAGTGTTGTTCTTCTGTTGAAGGTTAGATCTGAGTGCTGGGATGGAGGCCCTCACCAGGCTTCAGGAAGCTGAGTGGTGACCAGAGCTACAGCGATGTTAAAGCTCAGGGTCACCTGAGCACTGCAGACACAACTTTTGACAGCATTTGCTGTCGTTCACAGGCGCTTCAGGAAACCTGTGAGATAAATCCGCTCATTGCGCACCCAAAGGTGAAAAGCAATGGAGCGTGGTCTGGCTATGCTGTCGTCCTTGCAGCTTGCAGCTGCCTGAGGTGGGGACCAGGACCCTTCAGGGCTGCCTGCACCCCTCCAGCTGGCATAGATCTCACTGCCACTTAATTGGCATCCCATATTCCCTGGGGGTTGTGGCTGGCTCCCTCATTGCTTTGTCCCTTGGTGTATACAATCCACAGCATGTCCCTCTGCAGTACCACACTGCCTGTGACTTGTCATGTTGGTCTGCTAGCATGGACTATGTCCCTCTGGGGGTCCTGTCAGCAATGCTGTCCTCGGGATTGTTTTTCAAGATATGATTATCAGTTTAATTTGCTTAAAACTTGCCATAAGGAGAAATAGGCCATGAGGGCTCCCTTCCTGGGAGAAGGCAAAATCTGTCACAGAGCATTAGCTGCACACTATCATGCTGTGCTGCTGAGAAAAAGAGCAAGTGAAACAAAAATAGTTTGAAATCAGTTCATCTGTCTGTTGAAATTCCACTCAGTTATTCTGCATCCTATGTGCACTATTAGGAAGACAACATCTTTTAGGAGCCAGGCTGCTCTGGTTAGTTTTAAATCCTGAAATCTCAGGTCACTTTTGCCTCTGCTGTAGGTATTTTTGGTGTTGCATGAAATCATGACTTTCAGTGGGGAGTAAGGAAAAAATGAACTTTTGGAGAGCCTTTTCCCACAAAGTGAGAAACCATGGAGTAGATGGATTTAATACACCAGGGTGGACTCATTGACCCCAGTAGAGATACAAACTTTTGCTGAGCCCCTGAAGTCATCTTTAATGATACGATCAGTATTAATACTTGGTGGTGGTTATGCAAATGTAGGATAAAAAAAAAAGCACGTTCACGAGATCTAGATCCATGGTATCTAATGCTTTTGACTAGATTTGGCATGAGATAGAGTTTGCATCATTGGACTCTCTGAAAGGACCTTTTCTCCCTTGTGCTTTCAAAATCTGCTAAGTGCTGAAAGCAGTCAAGCAGTCCTTAGTTTTTCCCCAGAATCTCTGAAGTCACTTGTTCAAAGAATCAGTTCTTTGTGTATCTGGGGAAAACCTACTACTTTATATCCACAATAAAGAGATTGTGTGTTTGTAGAACTTTATGACCATGTCTTGTTTTGAGGAATTTTCCTCTAATATTTAATACTTAATATGAATTTACTAACTGAAATTTATTTTGTTCAAATATATGTTCACAGCAAAAGCTTAACATAAATAACCAGTTATTGGTGTTTGATAGGAGGATGACTAGGAGAGAGGGGATCTTTAAGGCTTGGGATTTTTTTCCTTTTCAAATCTATGATAAAATTGATGCCATGCCACTAAAGCAGAGCAGGCTAAACTGCCACTTGATCAATCCACATCACTGTTAACGATGAGGCCACTTCTTCATCAGTGACAAATGTTATAAATGTTTGGTAATGATTAATTTATGTTTAGGTCTGTATTCTGGAAGGTTGAGAATAGCAAAAAGTGAAGAGCAAAAGACCAAAAGGGTCTGTTGCTCCTGCTCAAAACTGAAGAAAATCGTCACCACCACCAGAAGAACTGGTCCATCAGTATTGCTTAGCAATTCTATTTCTGAAGTTCTGTTTATCATTTAATTAGTTCTTAATCTATTTTAGTTTGAATTTTACGCATGGCTTGCTTCCTTCAAAAAAAAGAAATATTTGTTAGCATGACTTTTGCATTAAAAAATCACATGTTAAAATAATCACACAATCTGGAAAACACAGTTATTTGTCCTAGGAATTTTGGCTTTTTTTCATATGATGGTGTGTGTAGTTGACCTTTCTATGACATTTGCAGAATCGGTGTCACACTAAGTATAAATCTGTGGGTCATCCTTTTCAGTTGGTTGGTTTTGTTTTAAAAGTACTATTAGCTTTATCTTTTTTTCATTGTGTTACTTCATAATCTTTTGGACTTTTCCTTTGTTAAAGCAGCGTTCAAGGTTCAGGGAGCTCTGTCAGCATTTTTTAATACCCTGGGATTGCATGCTTTCTGCTTATGAAGACTTAAAAACCCTACTTCAAATAGTTGTTATTTAAGAACCTATTTTTTTTAATGAATGGACCAACATTATCGCTGTAAATCACTGATACATCATTCTACTTCCTTAATGTGGGGGAGAAATAGCTTTTGAACACTTCTGCCTTTTGTCTCGAAAAGAACATTGGCAGCACAAAGTTTTTAACCCTGAGTTCATTGCCTGGTTACTTAAGCATTCCTTTCTATATAACTACGAGTGCATCAGTGGAGCATGTGAATTTCTGAAAGGTGCTTACATGACCAAACTAGCCAGAATAGTTTCAACCACAGCCTTAACCATCTTGATTTTTTTGTGGTGGGTTTTTTTTTTTTTTTTTTTTTTTATAATTTTAAAATCAACTTATAACAGTAAGGGTTTGCACCACAATGGGTCACCTTAGAAACATCACAGGGATTTGACAGCCACTATATAGTCTGTGAGCCTTCCAACTTGGCAGCATCACACCATAAACCTTCCACTTTGTGCAACACTTCCAGCAGCAGGTAAAACCAAGGGAGCAGTAAAACAACAGGCAGGGTATGTCTGTTTCTCCCCTATTCACTTGATTGTCAAGGACAAGCTTGCTCTCCCTCCAAGTGGCAGAGATGCCCTGGAGCTGTGGAGTGAACCAATCCCTGACATCAGTTTTGCTCTCTGTTAAAAGGAACAACACACATCTGGTTTACAAGCTGGATGCTTAGCTTCTGTAAAGTACTTTAGTAGAAGTGGTGGAATAGTGGCTGGTTTATGAAGTTTGTCAGCACTGTCATTCTTAATTCCTGCAAATATCTACTAGCAAACTGCTTAGATTTAGAGAGCGTATTTGACTTTTATACCTGTATGTATACTTTCTTTTATACCATCATCTCAAAACTCCAACCTTATTTTAAATGAATGCTAAACATAAGATAAAACCATGAAAACTTTGTTATACAGAAGAAGTTTTCTTCTATTGAAAAAAAAACCCAAAACAACCCTAGGCTGGCAATCAACACGTAAAACATACTATGGTCAAACAATACCCAGACACAAAGGATTATTACCTCAACTACAAGAATATTTCAGGGCATAAATGTACTACAATATCACAGCATTTGTAGATTGTGAACCTGTTGATTTTAGCATATATGTGTATGAAGAGTTTTGCTTCAGTTCTTATCCCTCATAACAGTACTAAATCAAATAGGGAGAAATAAAAAAAACAAGAGAACGTGGTTCACACTGGTACACTTAAAACTCACACGAAGTGCAGAAGCACAGTGTGAAACACTTTCACTACTTCACATACAATTGTATAGCAAGGATAGGGAGGAAAGTGAACAGGAAAGAGATTTTCAGTTCCTCTAACTACACATTTCCCCAGTGTCTACCCTTGGTAAAAACAGAGTGTCCCTGCTGATGTTAGAATTAAGACAGGGTTGTAACTTCGAAAAAAACGACTGAACTTGGCCCTTAGGCAAAGCTTTTAAAAATTCCTAATAATTTAGGTACAGGGAAAAGAAAAGTGCATTTTACATCCTGAAAATCAGCTACACGCTGTTGACTTGGTATATATTTCAAAATGTTTTAAACAGTTATGCCTGTAAAGCTGTTGATACGAGACAATAAAATAGACTAAGTTTTAAGAAACTAGATACACTTTACTTGTTGAAATATAAAGGATACAGCCAATTCTATTTTCATCTAGCAAAACAGGTTGCCACCATTCAGCTACACTAAATAAATGGAAGGATCACTGACCTTCTTTCTCCTTAATAAAAATCCCTTTGGACAGCTTGCATGTGCACAACACATTGTGGTAAAAGTATTTGTTATCACCATAACATCTGTCCTCCTTCTCCATGTCCTTAAAAGCACCTAGCACACTTATTCACCAATTCTAGGAGAACTATTTAGAACATATGATGCTTACACTTCACTTACTAAAACGCATCCCATTCAAACCCTAGTAAGGTTCTTAGCCAGTACAGTAGCTAAAGAGTTAAACTGATCTGTACTATGGCCTACAATTTTAATGGCAATTTTGAAGTATTCACATGCAAACTGGAAAAAAAATCAAAAATCAAAAATAGAATGATTGTTTCAGAGCATTTATTAATCCTGATGTTAAGAAACAGTTTCTACACTTTTGAAAAACCACCATCTGTGTTAGTGTAACAGCAGAAGAAAGCGAAATGATCCGGCTAGGCTGTAGTATCCAAAATACAGGAAATAAGAAAAGAACTAATTACAAGAATTCTATCAATCAGATTTTTTTAATAAAAAGGCACACAACCATTTCTATTGTTCCTCTACATAAATGCATTTAGACTATGAAATACAATTCATCTTAATTGTCATAGTTTTGTCTACAGGAAAGACAGGAACTTTACTTGCTAAGCATATAATAGGTATTCACTGAAATTGCTTGAAATCTCTCATTTCTTAAGGAAGTTTGAACTAACCACCCATATGTCTCAACCCCCATTCTCAATCCCGCCATTAACTCATATGCAACATAGTACACAATTTGCCTTTCATCTGAGAAGTCAGGTTAAAACAAAAAAATCATCTTGCTCTTCTCTCCCACAGAAACATAAGAAGAAAGTGGGTATACAGGTAAGTATACTTGTCTTCGGCTAACAATTATACTGGTAGAGGACCTTGATCTAAGCAGAGAGAGAATACAGCTCTGCTGTGTAAAGAAAAAAGCCTCACTGTCACACAACAAAAGGAGTCCAAACCACCTCCAATCCAAAATTGTGTAATAAAAACCTTCAAAGAAATTTCATGCAAGCTTCACTAACTCTACCAAAAACCTATTTTTATTTCTGAAGAAGTGGTTTATAGGAACCAAGGAACAAAAAAGCTTTGTTGTATTTTTTAAAAGGAAAAATAAATAATGAACTATATAGAGAAAATTCACCTGTTATAATAAATTTTCAACTTGGGACTTCCTGGCACAACATATAAAGTAGAAAAGAGCCTACATATTGAAGAGATGGTTTTAAAATATGTTAACAGCGTAGTTATTTCAAAGGCAGATCTCTCTATTAATCATCTTAAAGTAAGACCATGAAACATTTCCCCTGTTAAATTTTGCAGTGAACAGGGCAAACCAGTAAAAGTTTTGGAAAAGCAGATTCTTCTACAGAACTGTTTGAATCATTTAACACTTAAGTCAGATAGCTTGCCAGAACTAAACAAATGTTGCTCAACTGCTTTTCATAATAAGTAATGCTCTGCAAGCATCAACACAATACCAAAAGCTTCATGTCTGCCAATACTGAAGGAAAAAATCTGGCAACTTTCCTTTTGCACATGAAGAAACAAATTCCTAAGCCAGCCAGGTTTCATTACCATGTTTCACCATAGACCTGCTAAAGGTAGTGCTTTGAGTTTACATACAAATTAGTAATTTAATTAAAACAGCAACACAGTAATTTGTTTTCCACTTCAATTTCAAGTATCATCTTGAGTTAAGAAAAAGTTCAATGAAACAGATTATTTAGCTTGATTAATGTCAACGAAAATATCTCAATGAAAAGTTTCTCTATCTACAAAATTACTCCAGCTATTAAAAACAAGATGAAAAACTGTTAACTGTTCTCTGAAAGTCAGTCAGAAAACTTAACACTTTCCATTGCTATAGATACCAAACACTTACTAGTCACACATGACATTCAGAGTTACACAACTGCACCTTTCCATTGTTCGTACTTGCAGTTGTAGAACAGAAGATTCGAACTAACTCCTGAAAACTCCCATTCTTCAGCAAAATAACTGCAAACAATTCTTTGAAGTATCTGTGTTTGGCACAGGATAGGGAAGGTATTAAGTCTGCTCTTAGAAAATGGTGTTTGGGGTTTTGTTAAGTGCTTTACAATACTTCAATCAACACAGTCTTGATGCCATCAATACTTGATAAATTCTCTAAAATCCTTGCTTTAAGAAACTCTTAATTTACAGTTCCTCTAAGCAAGATACACGCTTCTCAGACTTGTTAAACCTAATTCTAAGACCTGTTAAGAGGAAGCAAATTGTCAGAACTATTTCAGGTTTCATGCTGCTTGTATTGATAGTTGTAGTCCTTGCATAGTTACTACTTCCATAAGCCAGATCCCAAAACACAACTAATACCCATGTTTAATAAAATTGTGCATTTGTTCTGTGTTTAATCCCACCAGAGGCTACTTGAAGCTATATAGTTGCATGAACAGTGGTGTGCTAAGACGGGCACTGACAGACAGGACTGGTATAACACTCTGCTAGCAAAAATACACCAACACATTTCCCACCGTGCACCTCCAGTTATGGTAGGTATCGCCTGAAAGGATGTCAACACCAGCTAACACAAGCCACTTAAGCATCTTGTGCCCTTAATTATGCAAATAGAACTGATGGCATGGTTTTATATACAGTTCAACAAAACAGAGGAATCAATAATTACTGTTGACAACTGCATTAAATCTGAACGGCATGTCTTATAAAAAGAAAAGATTTTAGAAGGCTCATTTCAGCTGCTACAACACCATCAAACTATTGCTGGTTCACATGCTACCTAGTTTGCATTTTAAATGCCTGCTGGCTGATCTATTGTCAATGAATAACCAACTGTACCCATGTCAGTGGAGCCAACAAGTGCATGTGCTTATGATCATACTGAAGTGTGCCCTTTGGCAGGTCACAGTGATGTGAGCGGAAACAAAAGGCTTATCACAGCCTCCCCTGCAATTACAAATTCAGCCTCCTATCCGCACACCAGACTTGCATGGACCACAGGCAATCAAAGTATTCAGTTGTTCCAAAATCATTACACCTGCACCATTATTAATTCCAGATCAGCACCTTTTTATGATTTAAAGGTGTGCATTTTGGATGTCAGAATCTGACCCCCATTTTTCTCTGGAAAAGGTCTGGTTTTGGTTTTTTGTTAGTTTTTTTCTGTTGTTTTTTTTTTTTTTTTTTAACAATTCAAACAGACAAACCATACACATGTAAGAATAAAAAAGGCACAAAAATACAGTTCTCAGCCCCTAGTTTAGGCTTCTGATTTTGTACCTGTTAAGTGTTAAAAAGCATACTTCTTCAGCTTGCCCTACCACTAGGAACTACAAATGAGCTACTTCCCTTTCCCCACAGGCTAGGTACACACCAAATAAGGCATTGAGTATAGTAACACTTACATGGTGCGTGTAAAGTAAGATTATTAGGTAAGGATTTTCAAATTCTTATATAAAGCACATTGTCTTTGTTAATAGCACATGAACTTTAGATTAAAAATATGCTTCATGCAAATGAGAGCATCTATTATGACAAGCACTCAATTGAAACTATGTTTTTTTTTTCCAGGGAAAATAAAGGGCTAGTAGAACAGGAGAGTTTTGGTTGGTTTTTCTTTTTATTTAACACCCTGTTAAGCAAACTGTCTGCACTCCTTTCAAAAATAAACAGCCTTAAAGGAAAGAAAACAGACACTCAAAATAGAAGTGCACTAATGAAGTTCTAGATAAGGGCAAGTCAGTGAGGGTGATTAATCTTGTCACTGAACCAAACTTGAGACTGTTCCAAACTTGAGACTGAAATCCAATAAAAATGGAATCTAGCCCAGAAAAGATTACAGCATATTATTTTCTTGCCCCAAACAGGAAATAAAAGTTATCTATGAAAGCACAAACTGAAACATACACAACTGGGTCTAGCCTCTCTCTTTAAAGCTAAATAAATTTGTTTAGGAATAAAACAAATAGTGAAAAAACTTCTTAAAACGTATTTTGCGTTTATGTTCTCAACACTTTTTTTCCCCTCCCCACTAAGTGCCAGAAAAAGGAAGTGGAAGCTGTTTTGCTTAATGCACACAGTGACCCTTCTGAGGCCAAGATTTCCTGATAATAAAGTTAAAGGAAGAACTGGGAAAACAGATGCAAACAGAGCACAAAAATACCCTCCAGCTAAAATCAATTCCAATAGACTAAATTTGCATAGGCCTATTAGCGATTTGCATCAAAGCAATTCGATCAGTGAAAAATAATCAGACTGCATTTAAAGAAACACAATCAGTTTAAACAATCAGAGGCTGTATATTAATTACCCATTAGAACAAACATATAATTCAACGACCACAACAATTTATTTAATTTGGACATCTGACAGCATTATACAGACAAATTTTTCTTAACTTCTGCTACAACTAATGACTGAGGTCACATGCTTCTTGAGCTAAGAACCAGCCTCATTAGTAACTAAATACAGTACAACACTTAGACCTCCCAGAAACTACTGAAGTCAATGAGAAGATGCTCAATAGCTTCGATGGTGATTTGTACTGTCTTTCTTGAGATGGGGGAAGCCAACAACAACAAAAAGTAGATGGCCGGGGCAGGGGGGGAGGGTGCGGGGAGAGGGGAGGATTACAAAACCTGTTTGTAGAAAAAAACAAACCCAAACACTTTATACCTTATTTTAACTTAAGCTGTAGGGCATGCAGTTAATTTTAACACACACTAAAGCAAAACCACCTCTTTCAAATTGCATGCTATATAAATTTAAGATTTGGAAGCATTAAGTATTAGTCAAATATGAGCCAGTTTGGATATTATTTTAGAGGCAGGTAAAGTACATTGTCCATAAAGCTTCAGCATGTAATTCTAGAATGATTGACATGCAGACATTTGAGAACTGCTTGCCTAAAATAAAAGTGTACCCATATCTCAACTGGCAACTGTGCTACAGACCAGAGTGGAACAGATAAAAACCAACAACAGGAAAAAAAAAATTTATTAATGTATATGTCATGACTAAATTTTGAAGGTGTAATTTTAATGAGTTTATGGGACACTAAGGTGATTTCTGAATGTCCATCATATAGCCTCTAAACATCACAGATCTTTAGTACTTGAAACTCCATGAGGATGGAGAAAGTTACCACTTCTTTACATTCTTGCGGACAGTAAATTCAACCTTTCACAAAATGTAGGCTTTTGGTGCTATTTACGGCACAAAGTTCAAAATGTGGACCAAAATTTTGATAAACGGAATGAAGTGGAAGGGGAACTTGTAAGGAATAAGAAGACTCTGTGTCTTCCTGAGCAAGACTTGATTTCAAACCTTCTGATTACAGACATGAAAACATAGTGAGCCACTGGTCTACCACTATCTGACCTGAACAGAAAATTGCATGTGAAAAAAACCCTAAATTATTTAATGAGCAGCACTATCCAGATTTTAAAAAGCTGGAATATATTTCAAAATAAGACTGAATTTAGTGTTTTGGCTTGGGTATTAAGTTCCACAATCCTTAGCATATCGGAAGAAATAAGTCATAAAGGTGTTGTGATATGCTGTTAAACAGCTGCAATCTTAACAACTGGAAATATTAATCTTCTTGTTTAAGGACAGCCTAGTGAAGATAGTTTACAAAGATTTCAGCATGCTTGTGATGAAAAGCACTCTAAAAATCCTGTCTCTTCCATATTTTAGTATAGGTAAACTACAATTATTCTGCATAGTGCATGCACTATTTTTATTAAATGAACATTTAAGCTCCCAGCAAGAAGTCCATAACTGAGACTCATACAGCCTGACTGCATTTTTTTCCTTTGCTTCTGACGTGCTCAGCTGTTCACAGCAGAGACTGAGTTTGACAGCTGCATTCCACTCTCTTGCAAACTAAACTCTGCATGCAACACCATTCAAATGACCTCTTCATTTTGCCTGTTGTTTTACTTGTGCATTCTCATACATGTACTAACTAGGGTCTAGAAAGCACTCTGACAGTTCTATAGTGCTGATATAACGCAGTACCTGTATATTCCTATCAGCTGAAGTTAACATCTAATTTATAAATGAATAAAGCAAAGTCAATTTCATACTTGCTTTTCTTTGCAAGCTTTTGTTAATTAAACCACCCACACCTCCCCAAAACTGTGCTCTTGAACCCTTATAATTTCTACCACCTACCTAGTACATAGTCCTATTTTTGTTACCTTATGAGGATTCAAACCATTATGCATAGAAAACAACTGCTGACTACACCAAATGCTGTAAAATATGCTTCGTTGACACATAAGGCAATCCATGACTGCCTGGTGCTTTAGGTTGCTTTAGTCTCGTGTCAATCACAAGTGGCTACACTGCTCCTAAAGGTAAAATACAGCTTCCAGGCAACACAGGCCTCTACTGCAAGTTGCATTTCCTAAACTCATGGTTACACAACTGAAAACAAACAAGACAAGTTCATAGGTACTCTTAAGTAGCCTTATCTTAAGGTTCTGTGCAAGTCAAAATTGTTTTCTAAGAGAGTTTCCAAACTCCTGCTCTCTTGTATTTGCAGTTTGTCAAGTAGTTGCAGCACCATTAATGAGACACTTGATTATTTACACTATTTCTCCCTAGTCAAAAAGCCAATATATAAGAAAATATATGTAGTAACACCCTGGACATGAAAAGATAAGAATGGCTGATTATCAAAGAAATACTTACCACTGACCAGAATTTTCTTCCTTTGTTTGTACAACAGCAAAAATGTATCAGTCTGAGTTCACAGCTGATTTTGTATGTAAAGCAAGAACATCTTTTTGCTATTTTGTCATTATGCAGTAAAGCAAGAGACACCTATTTCTATCTTTTCTTCCCTTTCCCCACCCAAACTAAGTTTTTAGTGCCATCTTATGGAAGGGAAAAGACAAACTTTAAGGAAAAATTTAAACAAATTATACTTATCACAAAGAGCCCACACACATACAAGCACAGCAAAAAGAGAGATGTTGTTCTAGTTGATATGGGATGTTTTCTGGAAAATTTCACACAGATTGTTCTTCATCTCAGATTACATGAAGTTACTAAACTTGTTTTTAATGGAATTTGAATTATTATTTACACAAAACTATTTTTCAAAACCACATGCCACATTTGCAGAGCTTGTGAGAATAAACACTGAGTAAGGAAACTGAAAAACTGAGAAGCAACTTCAAGGGCAGCTCTGAAAAATGGCTAATTAATACTTTTTAAATGAATAGGCTGATACTTTAAAGTGAATATAATTATGTCATATGACAAGCCTGTGGGAATGGAACTTCACATTTATGTTGTTAGTCCACATTCTTTAAGGATAAGGAGAATGAGGAAAGGGTTTGAATTGTGTCAGAACCCCCAAATATATGAATGCATATATTACATTTGTATATATGTATAAATATATATGTGTGCATGGATCAAACCCAGAAGCTGCCTTCCTTAAGATTACTCTGATAAAATATAAACCTGAAGTTTTCAGTACTGATACTGTTTATTTGATGGACATTAGACATTTTGCATGGACATGGGTATTTTAAAAAGAACTGACAGAGAAGACTACGTGGAAGAAAAAGCTATGGAGTTCTGTAAACCTAATGAGTTTCCAACTTGCATACTGTCTCACACTAACATCAAAGTAAGGTGAAACAAGGTCAAAGAGTATTTCTGTGAGTCAAAGGAGTCTTACACTGCAGTACATTTACATGCCACTGACCTGGATCCCACAGGCTACAATTAGTCCAAAACAGATCACAGGTTGCCACATTTCCATCCTCATTCACAACAAATCGTTCCACTACAAACTTAGCTGAGTAGCTCCACCTGTGATTTTGCCTGTAAAACAGGACTGAAGAAACCTTCAGTGTTTAGAAGTCCAACTGCAGTTCCCTGTGAATAGCTCTGACCTTACCAAGGACAAGGCATCTATCCTGGGATGCTTTCAGACTTGGTGGAAAAGAGCTGAAGGATAAGACTAAGCCTCAGAAACTTCACATGCTAAGACAGCATGTAAAAGAAAAGCCAAGGAGCTCAACTTGATTTGAGTGCAAGAGCCAGGCATTCAAGAGGTGAGTCAGTGCAAGGCCTCAGGTTTGGGTGAGCAGGAACCTCAGGTTTTAATCAGATTAAAACCCAGAAAGAAGGGTACTGCCTGTGGCAAAATTAGGTAGACAGGAAATACTGCTGAGTACAGGAACTTTTTGATCTGTCATGGAAGAAAAACAGAGTAGAGAGATTGGGAATGAGCAAAGATTTGGTGTATGCAAGTAGGACAGACAACTGTGAGACTTGGACAGATGCTGGGTAGAAAACAGAGAACATTGCTAAATAAAGGGTGTCTGATGAAAAAGAGGGTGAGATAGCACCATTAAAAAAAAAAAAAAAAGATAAATTATAACATCACCACTATGGAGATCTGAATTACGATGAATTTATTTCAGAATAATAACTACTTGGGACAGGGTAAGGAATGGGAAGAAGCTTCACTTCTTCACTTCCCATCTTTGAATCTTTTCACAAATGAGGCAGTGAGTATTTATCCACTACTTTTGGAAAGATCATCCTTTTTCATGCCAGATTTGGCATTCCTATTTTTAATTGTCAAGTCTCAAAAACCTCCAAGTGACAGTTTTGGGTTCTGCTCCTGTATGAATAATGCAGGTGTATGGGAGCAAGGTAACAAATCATAAACAGAGAAGAGATTGTATCTAAAAAAAAATATGTATATTTATGTTTGACAAAGCTAATATGATGCCAATATTACCCCTGCACAAGTGTTAATCCATTATAGAAAAGAAGTTACTGTAACTCCTCTGGATTTAACACTGGCAAGAAGAGAGTAATTTTACATCATTGCAGATACATAGGAACATATCTAAAAACAATTTCTTCACCCAAACAAGTAATAAAAATAGTTACAACCTAGTAGTAAGAACAAACATTCAAACCCTAGCACACAAAATTGGAAACAGCAACATTATTTCTCTGTCAAGCACAAGCTAAAATCCATAAACATTTGAGCATATTGAGTATTCTCAGTACCATGTAAATAGCAAATTAAGTAGACACAGTATTCTATGCAACTAACTTAATGCCCAAAATAAGTACATCAAAAGAATTTTAGATCAACGGCACATTGTGTGACGTTACGAATAATGTGCTGAAATCTGCCAAGCTATTTTTGAACACTTTCAAAGAACTTCAGTATTTGAGACAAGACTGAAGACATGTTGATGTGTTTTTATTACAGAATTTACTTCACCAATCTGGCAATGTAGTCTTCTTAAATTAGCGTTGAAAAATTGTATCTTTCTTAATTGAATCCACACCTCCCCCTTTCAGCATACACTACTTTTCAAAGACGCAGCCTTATTACCCTAAACAGCACTTAGGGGCAGGAGATGGCCAAAGACTTTGGACATCAGCATTTCTTCCGCTATCAGAGAAGACCTTCAAGTAGCCTGCACACTTTCATACAAAAGGTTAAGTGTTGAAAATTGTTCTGTTTAGCCTATACTTGCACAGGTTTAGAATTAAATCAGAAAAGGTGGAAACCATGATAAAGCTAAGGGAGTATTCTAGCATGGCATTTAAAATACAGCTTCACTAATACAAGGCAGATACAACAAATTTTAGTTGGTTGTTTGGTTACATGGCCTTTTCAAATGTAATGCTGAGGTATGCTGTGTTTACAAAACTTCCCCTGGAATCGGATCAGTCACAGCGTTTTCAACAACATTTCAAAACACATTCTCCACTTGTAATTCTTGAAAACCACTGCAGCAAGGGGTGGCAAAGAAAGGGCTTTATGATTTCAACTGTGTATCAAAGTCTGACCTCAGGTCATTTTGGAGTGTGGGTTATTTTCAATTTACATGAAATGTTAATAGCAGAGGCTACTTTTTTTTACTCTGTAGTGCAAAAAAGTAGAGTGCAAGCAGTGAAAAGCTCTTCCACTTGACAGTCAAAAGATCTGGGGGAATCTCAACAGCTCTCGATTTTAGTCGGAGAACCTTGAAAGAATGCTGTTACTGCAGGTCTTTCTAGATGTATTTTGGTACAAGTTGTCTCCCTATGGTGCTTTATGTTGGCACACTTCGTACATCAAACATTACGTAATCTTCTGTCTAGCAGCATACCACATTTCTTTCCTGTTTCTTTTCTAAAAGAAGGAAGCTTCTCAGCAATCTAGTAAATCAGTTTTGCTTACAAGGCACCAGCCTGGAAGTCAGGACTGGGGTCTAGAACACCTCACTTCTCAAGATTTGCATCAGGAAACTAACCCTACCCCCAGACAGCAGCCTTGAAGGAACCCTTAATGCTGGTCAATCCAAAAAAGATGCATGAGCTCAAAACAATATACAGACCTGGAGAATTCATAAATGAAACACATTTCACTATTAGTTCTACTTCCTCAGCTGCACCATATCTTCAGTGAAATCTGTCCATCTACAGAAGTCATCAGTATTTCTTATTTGCAACACATCACTTGAGGATTAATGCTTCTGATACACTACCATTGTCTAACTTTTATGAAGTTACCAGCTTCAAAACAAAAATAGATTGACGTTAACCATGCTAAACTGCACTACCAGATTTTGATTTTCAGAGGACCTAGGAAAGAGTGAAATAACTGATAAAATACACATTAAAACTAAAGTAAAAATAACTGTATACTGTTTTGTCACAGGAAGACAGCCTTGGAGAGTAGTAATTTGACATCTAAAAGGCAATACAACTACATTTCATCAGATGCTATAAGTTTCCTCACATTCCAAGCTACAATTAATCTAAGCATACATACTATCCAATGACACAGAGTTAACAAGCACCTTGCTGCAATACTCAAGAGAGTTCATCTCCAAGGACAGGACTCTAATAACAATGCAGACTAACTTGCTTGTTTTCTTTCTTTTACCCTTTCATGTATATTAAAAGACAGCAGGTCTCAAATTACCCCCAAGACTCATACAGATGACTAAACCATAAATAAGTACTACAAAACTAGGAAGCACCTTTCCAGTTAGCTATGTTAAGTGTGAAATATGCAGTGTGCTCAAGAGGTACTACTACTCTTCAAGAAACAAAACATAACTTCCTCAGATCTAACATCACAGGGGGTTTTCTTGATGAAGGCGTAACAGCAATCTGAAGTTAATCAGACTATGGTCTGCAAGAGTGTTTGAAGTCCCACTGACTATATTAAATGCACACTGTGCTACCTCTCAACTCCCGAAATACTCCTGTTTCCCTATATGCAACACCTAAGACTTCAGCACAAACCCCCCATTTTACCAACCATCCCTAGTTTACTACTTTTTTTTTTAACCAGTGCTCTTTGTTGGTCGTTAGTAAGGCTGCACCTGAACGCCCAACACCTTCTCAAAACTTGCAATCATATAACTAGGCAGTCCACAATCCTCCCTTCAAGAGGTGGAAAGTTTGGCACCAAGGGCTCCCTCCCCACACTGCTCGTGAGGCACTGTGGAAGTTGGAGGAACCCACCCGGCGCGAATAAACCTCGCTCCACCAGGCGGAAAGGGGACGGGGACCACCACCACGCACCCTGAAGTGGACGAGGCCTGGGAAGCTCCGAGGGAACAGCCTCAGGCCGGCATGCGGGGAGGGGGCCAAGCTTGGGGAAAGGCGGGCGAGGGGCCAGGGCAGGCTGCAGCCACACAGAGCCCCGCGCTCCCCCGGCCAGGCCCGGAGCTAGGGTGGGCATTGGGGAAGGACACCCCCCTCCCCCGGGACGGGACAGGCGCGGCCCGGCGGCCTCCCTTACCCACAGTGGACTTGCAGGCCTCGCAGAAGGTGTCGTCGGTGAAGCGCTCCATGAGGCTGGTCTTGCCCACCCCCCGCGACCCGATGATGATCACCTGCAGCTTGAAGTCGGCCGGGCGCGGCGGCTGCTTCCTGCGGCGGGACTGCGCCCCGGAGAGCGCCGGCGACCCCGCCGCCGAGCCCGCCCCGAGGTCTAGCC
>JAOEHY010013790.1:0-62575 GCA_025447955.1 Psilopsiagon aurifrons | reverse complement strand
AGAAGGTGGGGGAGGGATGCCAAATAATCTTAGATTTCATCTGAATTTCCCACCTTTTCATGCTTCCTCCCCAAAGTATTTTTTTTAATAGAGAAATTATAGTGGGTTGATTTTTAAGTCAAAACAGAAAATAACTTTAACAGTTTTCCCTCACCAAAACATAAATATTTTGTTTCAAAGCTTATATTTCAAACAAAAAAAGTGCCATTTTTATGTAAAAAATATTCATTTGCATTTTAAATGAAAATAACTGAGGGGAGAAAAGGGGTATCTTTGAGAACCGAATGTTAATCCTCTAAGATATGGACTAAGTTCACACTAGCTGAAGAACCCCCTCTCCAACAATGTAAACAACAACAACAATGATATAACATTGACCTTTCACATACACTTAATGACTTCATTGGCACCCAGCCAGCTTCCACCAGCTGAGAATCTGGGACAGAAGCCCCAGCTGAAATCAGGACTCCCTTGTAAGAATCTCTCTATACATGCAAAGCAAGAGACAGCCCTCACAATGCAGGTAATAAACCAGAAAGACAGCATAACCCAAAGATGAGCAGAGATTATTATTAAAAGGATCTTAAGTGTCTGTCACAAAAACAACAAAGAAATCTGAGGAAAAGCAAGCATGGATTTCTTGAGTTCTGAGCTCCCAATTAATGCTTCCTGACTTAAGGCAATTTCTTGCAGTCAGAACGGAAGTAAAAATTTAATGAATTAATAATTACTAATACTGTTTAAGTACAGTAGTCATACACCAAAACTCCACATTCAGAAGCAAAGTGATTTTAAAGTGTTACCCTCTGATCTTTCCTGCTTGTTGGAGCATACTGTTAGTAGTGTTCTTCAGCTGCAGGTGGTGGTGGATGATCACACATGTGTGGACACACAGGTTTCCCCTGAAGTACAAGTCCTCCATCAGCATTGAGACTGCCTGAGCCACAGAAAGCACTGTCTTTCATTTGACACATCTCCATAATGTGTCAGCAGAAGAGCACAGGGTGCTATCCATCAGTCAAGCCTGACGCACCATCCTGACACATCAGTTAGCTAGGAGTTGGAAGGCTAAGTCAGGGGTGATACCTTGAGGTGAGAAATGGATCTATGAGGTGATGAGGTGTGAGGAGGGAAGGAGGGAAGGGCGGAGGTGGTATGAGATCCATATTGTTGTTTCACTGGAAGGACACAGCGTGTCATAACGAATTACCATTAATTTGCACCAGCAGTACAGTTAGACTGTGACCAGCAAGCAATGATGACAAACAACACTAGCAAGTTCACATAATGAGGGGGCAAGGCTGCTTCACTGGAACTGCTTCGCTCAATTAGGGAACAAGGCTTTTAATGCTGCTATGCACAACCAAAGCAATTTTGATTACTTAGAGTTAAGTCTCCATTTAAAATGATCCAGAAGCTGAAATGTTGGGGTTTTGTTGTGGGTTGTTCTTTTTTATTTTTAATATAATTTCTCTACAGAGTATTTGAATGGTAATGAGCTATCTGAAAACTAGACACACTATCCTCTGTTTGTGCCTAAGTAACATGGAAACACACTTCCAAAAATATGATCAAAACAGTATCTATTCTAGCAAACAAATCTGATAAAAAGTTAGCAAGCAATCAATATTATGCCAAAAGTGAGGGCCAGATTTTTCTTTTATTCACTGTGATTTAAGCTCTGAAACTTTGGAAGGGGATTTTGGTAGAACAGCAAGAACTTCATAACACACACTTAGGCCTGGAGCAGCAGCATGTTTTGCTCACGTCCTCTTGTACTAGGTTTATAGTTAGCGATTTGATTGATTCTGTTAGCCAAGGACCAAAACTACATCACCTCCTGAGTAGTATATAAAATTTTCTTTGTTCTTTTGTTTAATGTGCGGTTTAGGTGGTTGATATTTAGGAAGTATGATTTGATCCCAAGAAACTCACAAAAACTGAGCAAACTCTGTTAAAGTTCATTAAAAGGTTTCCAACTTATTTCCACTAGCTCATGTCCAAACCTTAGGTTCCAATGTTCAAAGTGGAGCTGCAGAAACAGCTGTGGCTTACAGGTATTTTTGCTGAGCAAAAAGAAGGTGCTGCTAGCACTTTAAAAATAGTTCTTGCTAACAACGTGCTGCTGCCAAACTCTCCTTAGCATTGTGTTTTACGGATTAAATTACCGACCAAGACCAGGAGAACCTGAATTTAAATGAAACATGATTTGGAGCACAAATACGTGTGTGTATCACATCCTAGTATCTGCTCTAACCAGTAAAACATCATGTTCTACTTATCAGTAGTACTTTCCAGTCAAGTTTTTCATAAACACTTAGATATTCCTCTGTATAGAGAGTGGCGTAGAGTTACCTATTTTCACAGAGATCATTCTGCTCCATGAATGTGTATACATGCATGTGCATACATACATACAGCCTAAGAATGTGATGTGAGAAGAGGAAAAACTACATTCAAGACCTTTCCTCAATTTAGGAAGAAAGAAGATAAGAACATGGGTCTCTTTTGTGCCTGTGAGTAGTCCTTGTCACTAGGCTGTATAGCTACTGAGCCTTCTTGGAAATCCCATCAAAAAACTTTTTCACATGTATTGAAATGAATCATTTCGATCTTCAGAATTTTATTTTCATCTTTATTTTGGCTGAAATTACTTATCAGATTTGACCCAAATTCCTGAAGAACTTCAGCTGCTTAGAAACTGAATTTTTGGATGCATAAATTTGTTTCTGTGGAAAAAAACTCTACCCAAATATGCAACATTTCAGTACTTCATCAAGATATCTTAGAAGTGGGTGGAGGGGATTGTGGGGGTGGGGTGCAGTTGAGAGAAAGGGATTCCTTAGCACAGAATCAGGAGAGACTTCTCCCTATATCTGATATAGAACAAAGCTGTATTTTTCCACCAGCCTCTGAAACACCTGACAATGCCCAGTTACTGTGGCAGAGTACCCAAATCAACAGACCACACGTCTGATGCCTTAAGGACACAAAGTAGGATGTAGGCTTTGCCTAAAGCACAGAAACAGGAACATTTTAAACTGCTTCATTTCTCAGCTCCAGTACATCTATGTATGTATAATTTATTTAAGATTTGACTCGGCAGGGTGGCTGCATGCAATCAGCATATTGTTTTTGTGAAGGTTCCCTCTATTGCCCCTTAGACAGATTTTAACTGTCAGTATATTGGCCTTTTGAATTTTTGTTTTCATAATACCATAAGCTATTTGAACATACATTATTATATACTAATCATTGCTTGTCCAATTTTTTGAGTCTTACAGGCAACAGCAGAGAACAAGAAATGCAGTTTAGTTAGAACTTCAAAGCAATATTTTGTTATCACCCAAACTGGTGCTCTTTTACGCCTCTCTCACTATTTGGTTTTATAAGTGAAAGGAAACCGGTTGCTTAAATTTGTTCTTTCAAATTTCCACCCACCTCTTCTCACTCTCAAAGGAGGGCCTTTATGATAATAGATAGGCTGATATGGAGATCAATCACAGAAAGAGATAAATTTACTGTCTTTAGATAGTCACAGTATTGCTTACATTCACATGAATTAAAGATTGCCTAAATCCTGCCTCTGAACATTTCCAAACTTTAAAAAGATAGAGATCTATATTTGAATTTCATTTCTATCTCATATCTCTACAGTGGGATGAACAAAAATACCCAATTCAGTCACACCTGAACTCTATAAAAACTGGATATTCCAAGATTTGATGCCATTCTGTGGACTTATGTACATAACGAACCAGCCCTGAAAAAACTAATGGAGAACAGCTCCACTCCACACTCATTTTTATTCCTTTTCAAGACTGCCTTTCTATGGTTTAGCTTTGCTTTTGAAGTGGATTAAGCTAGACTCCATATGGCGTTTTTAGTGGTGAAGCAAAGTGCCCACAACAGGAATTAGTGCAGAACTGCATTATGCTTCAGTGCATAGACGAGCTTTTTCGAGTAACGACCTAATACAGGGCAAGCCTGAATAATATGCTTAGGTATAACAAGATGCTTGGTGCTGAATGGAAAAATTAGGGTGAAAAATTCAATGGTTTACATTGCGCAAAAGGTCATATTCCTATAAATATTCAGAATGGCTTCTTTGTAAATTAAAGTCCACAGACTGGCCACATTCTCTATTTCTAAACTTGAATTCCAGATTTGAATATCCCTATGCTACAGGTGCAATGGAGACAGCATCTTTGTCAGGACAAGCAGGACTGGCGTGATGGACTTCCACTTTCACATAATGTCTCTCCAGCCATTATTAGTGGTCCTGGTTCTTCCTTCACACTCTTCTTCTCATCCCTGAGCCCCTTATTTTGACTTTACAGATCTGCCTGTACACAAGACAGCTTTTATTAAAATCCATTTAGTACCATGAAAAGAAAAAGCAAAATAAAACCTTCTAAACGAAAATTTAAAATCAACAAAATCTGACATTTAACTTAGAAACTACCATAAAAGCAAGAACTATTTTAAACTTTCACACAGAAGGAAAAGTTCACCTGGGTGGAGCAATTGGTAGTGGAGCAGAGAACAAGAAACTGAAAAGGTTAAGGTTTTTCTGTATGAAAATGGTAACTCAAATACTCAGGGGGACAGTAGTACATATGTTTTTGAACTAAAACTCTAACCCGGCATGATTAATTTTGGCCTTAGTTTTGTCAAAATATTGGAGTCCATATGGCACAAAGCAAATAATTTTACATTTTTATTTTAAACTCCTATGTGTTTTTCTTGTCTATTCCCTTCTCTTCCACCACACACACTGGCAGCCGCTACCAATACACCAAATGCCAAATCAATCCTGCAAGCTGGCTGGCACAAGCACTCTACAATACTGGCACATGCTTCCTTTTGCAGGGGGGATTCTCTCTGAAACCCTGTGGCACATCCAAGCATCCCTGCTTAGCAGCTGAGGACCCTGCCTACCCCAGTCATGTCAGCAACAGGGTGCCTTAACTGTGACTGTGCTGCCCATTTCATTACACTTAAATAAAACAATGACACTTCACATGGGTGCATTGATTTCCCCTTCCCACCCGTAAGAATCAGTCAGTGTTCTATAATATCTTCGTATCCAGCAATAGAGAAATATTCCTGCTGTGGAAAGATGCAAATCACGGCAACATGAGTAAGGAGGGAGAAAAAAAAAAAAAGGGAAAAGAGAAAGACATCACTCAAGTGACTCAAGTGAGTTGAGCAAACTCCTGCACCTACAGTTGACTCCACAGAACATAGGTGCCTAAATGGAACAAAAGGATGTTGTTACTCCATCACCTCTTGTCCATAAACCTTCAGTGAGCTGGAGGGAAATCAGGAACATGGAGGACTTTTCTGAGCCTCTCAGGATACTAGTATTTGAGGCTCAAATACTAAATAATTCCCTTTGCTGCCCTTATTTTCTTCTCCTGTGCATGTCGCTCTAACCCATGGCACAATTTATTTTTTTAAATATATATGTATTTTTAAATATTTTAGCTACATATTCGTTCAGAGTATAAGACAGCAGGCTCCGTAAATGAGGAAATGAGTAATACTATTTTTAGACGAAGATCCAGAACGAGCATTGGAAAGTCAAGCGTGCTACACTGAAGCAAAGGTGCATATACTAGTTAATTTTCTACACTTGTTCATCAAGTTCACAGCCAAGGGTGAATCCTGCCTCCCAGTGTGATAAGCATCCTTTGCAGCTCAAAAGAACTGCGCTCACAAATCTTCATGAGAGCCCTGATGGCAAGATCAAAATAGTACCCCTTTTACACTCATAGCAGAAAATGGTGAATCCTTCATTCATGACAGCGTGTTCTGAAGGAGTTTTGAAGTATTTCTCAGAAAGACCCATTTCTTGGGCTGCACTGTGTTGCAGGCACAAGCTACTGGAGTCTATGGGGATGCTGTGCAGTCACAGTTGTTCAGAGGTCCTCATGTCAGCCCAACATCTGCAAACAGAGAATGACCCCATGAACTGCTCTTCCCTTGAGACACAGTAAGGAGCCCAGAGGACCAGGTGAATGTACCGGCTATAGCCAGTGATGTTGAGGACACAGCCTGCAAAAATTGATGCTTCCTGGAGCTCCCAAAATGCGGGAAGCTCCCTGCCAGCGTATGCCACATTGCTGCAGCCTAGCTGAGAGCTGACCCAGGAACAGGGGAGCAACAACTAATGATTTGATTGCTCCCTGCCACAGCATAATGGTCAATCAAGATTACTTGATTGCAACAAAGCAACAAACTTTCCTCCGTAATAGCCTCATGGAGTGAGAGGGAAACTTTGGTCTCTCATAGCCACACAATACATCCACAAGACACCAGGCTGGTCTGCTTCCCACATTACTAAGTTTCTGTTGGAGCAGCAACTCCACCTAACAAATGTAACTTTAACAACAGTAAAACAACCTAATAGCTTAGCATGCCAGGGGGCTAATGTGGTGGGCCATTTAACGCTGCACTAAATAGCCCTGGTTTGATTCTCATTGCCAAGTGCTGAACTGAGAATTGCAACTGCAGGAGCAGCTCCTAATTCGTTAGTTAAAGGGGGTCATTGCTCATAGGGAGGGGAAGAGAAAAGAAGGGGGGAGCAGGAAATATCAGACAACTCTAAACATTCAAAGTCGACAGAAGGTTGCACTCCTGAGAGATGCAGTAGTTAGCTGAAAGCCTGACAAAGCTTTGCAGCTGGGAAGCCTGTGGTGGTTTTACTCACCATAAAAAAGTTGCAGTAAGATACTTGTAACCTGTATAATAGGCTTGGTGAGAACAGGGAAGCTGAGAATGAAAGGAAGGTGAAAACATCTTGCTAATAACACTGTGGTTTCATTTCAACTGGCCCTCGAAACTGTACACCATGCAGGCTGCCAGCACAGCAAAGCAGCAGCAAAACAAATCAACTGCCTTCCCATCTATACTTCCTAAAAAAAAAACTCAAACCCCAACCCCTCAAAAGAGACCTGAATGCAAAGGAGATCACTTAAAAACCCGAAATAATACAATGAAACACATCCAAATTTACAGGACACCTCTGCAAAAGGAGAGTTTTATTCCTGAATGTTAGAACCCTAAAACAACCGTTTTCTCTAATTTCTGCCATCACTCAGATTGGCCTTGAATTACCTCCCGATAGGCCTCCCATGTGCTTTCAGATGAGAGACTGTAATGGGGATCTGTTAATTAACTAGAAGCAAAGTTGCACGGTGGGGATCAAACACTGGATGCGTCCTAAAACTCCCACAGAGAAGATGAAATGCAGTGCAAACTTTAAAGACTTCCCGTCATTAGCCAAGACCTTGGCTGCTCCTGGCCCAGACCCCTCCTGTTTTGGAGAACAATGAGGACAATGATGGCAGAAATGAAATAGTGCAGCAAGGAACAAAGGAATTAGCTATTTACCCACAGAGAAAGAAAGGAAAAGAGGGGTGGGGGGAAGGGAACTTGATTTTTTTTCTAGGGTTTCTGTCTACTTTTAATTAATTTATGGCTGCCAGGGACTTGCATCCAGAGCACGCCCAGGAGCATTGTGTTAGAGTGCGGTGTTAATACGTGTAACATCTACTGTTTACTCCCAGGCAGGAAGGAGAAGAAGCTGGGGCACAGGGGCAGTGGGGAAGGAGGATAAGAGATCTTCCCTCTTCACAGCCACTTGAAAGAGACAGGCAGTGATGAGCAAATGGTTACACTGATCTCTAAGTTCTATGAGCCCACTTCCATGTGCGCTATTATTCTTTCAAAGAGTTCCAGGTAGGGTAGACCGCTGTGGGCAAAGCTTGCACTGGGTACTGAAATGAAATGCGAGGGCAACTAGGAAAAGGACATCCAGGTGAGGTGACAGCAATAAGCTCTGGACTTACAGCTCATCAGAAACCAAAGGGACAGGTTTAACAAGCTGCCTCCAGTGCCCTCAGATCAAAGAAGGAGGTCTCATGATGCAGACCCACAGCCAAATACAGTGCTCTGCAGCGATACTCATCCTGACTTTGCTGTTATTTCCAAAGCACTCACCCTGACCTAATAAGGTTGGCCTCACAGCAAGGCTCATTGGGCCAAGCAGAGCTCTGCACTGCCATGACAGCACTAGTACCTAGCTTCTTCAGCAGTTCCATAGATAAACACTGCCCCCAGCCTCCCTGAGCTGAAAATCCACCTATGGCTAAACTGTGCCTAACCCTTGGACAAAAGGCCATGGCACCAGACCAGGACTTTACTGGAAAGGCAATAGGATGCAAGACAGGCTACCTTAACACACCTAAGCTAGCACTGAAAGCCTTGAGTGACCCAAGCACCAAATTGTAATTTGCTTCATCTTACCTTGCATCTTAAAAAAACTTTGTTAAATGGCTATTTTCATGAAGCTTAAACCCCAGGATGCATAACAGCACTGCATTTCTATTGCAAGCCCAGAGGGAATGCACAGAGAAGTCACATCACACTGTGTGAGAAGAACCCTACACTAACTCTGCAGCACCACCTACAAAATCACCACACCTTAGAGAGAACGGCAATGGCTACAGCATGAGAAGCTGAAGGGAACAGCATAATTCTCCTAGTAATTGTTTTGTGAACATTTACCTGGGCTTTTTTCTCCCTTGGAAAACGGACAGAAGAAACAGAGGCTCCAATGAAAAATAAAAGTCTGCAGTTGATCAGATTTATTCTCAGCCTGGACAGAGGCCTTAGTCAGCCCATATTCTGCACGTCACTGCTTTTGGTAGGGAACTGGAATAGGAAACAAGCCCTAGGTGAGGATGAAGCATTTACAGGATTTTCTAGTTGCTCAGAAGAATTGGGGTAGGGATGTTAACCTTTTTCAAAGGTAAGATCAAATGATGCTATTTTGTTTTAAAACTAAGAGGCATAAACATATGCTTTCTAGGCTACCTGTTCAGAAGAATCAGCATGTGTTTCACAGTTCAGCAAAAGAGACAAAACCTTCTAGGCTTCCAGCTAACAAGAGCAAAACAACAGTTAAAAATCCCATTACAAATCTGTCACATTCAGCTAAGTAGGAGAAAAGCACAGAAAACTTCCCTGACATTAAGTCCAGGGCATCAAACTTGACTCACCACAGGACGAGGGCAGGGGACAGTGAGGAAAAGTCCTTTGAGAACACAACTAGTGCCTCAGTCCTGTATTAGCTAACTCCAGAGATGGGAAATAGACATAAGGTGAATGGAGGGATGGAGGATTTTGTATCCTGTTTAGATGCATTATAAGGCCAGCTACAAAGCTTCAAAGAGGAAAGTGATATCTTTTTTCAGAAGCATCTCATTCTTGTTACAGATAGTTTTCATGTAACAGACACCATTCTCCAGCATTGCCCACGTAGCATCCAATCCTAACTAAACTGAATTAAAATATCTAGGAGTACATTTCACTGCTCTTTCACTCTTCTCTCTTCCAGCTGCTCTTGTTTCTTCCCCTAAGGCCTGCTTCTCACTATTGGGAAAATACTGTCATCGCAACTTCTGCTTGTCACTACACTGTCCGCTACTGATGAGGGCCACATACCCACCTGGCACCCCTAGGACAACCACATCATATGTGTCTTGGGCTCTGAGGAGTGCTATGGTGATGCGGGCCACAGGTAGTGCACCACCATTTACCACCCCTACCTTCACTGCTCTCAAGTTAAGCAATGCTCCTGTTTATTTTGCAATTAGATACTGGTATGATTTGTCTTGCATTTGGCCAGCTGGGAAAGCTGAGCTTGAGATCCATATTAGTATTACTGGGGTGTCCCTATTCCTCTTCACAAATAAGGCTCCTGCGCCTACATTTACAATCTGGTGGTTCACTTGCTTAAAGCTACTGGGCTTTTCCATGGAGGTGATGGTGATATTTTTGTGTACACAGGCATCATTTTCTCCACTCTCTTTGCATTGCTGAATCTCTGAAGACTCTCCGAGAGATGGCAAAGGCTGACCCCTCATTGGGATTGAATGACTTTTTGTAGCAGTGGGAAGGTCATTTTGGGTCAGAGCTGAATGAAGCACAGTAAGGTGGCCGTTGGCAATAAATCTGCTCACAACCATTATCTTTTTGGGAAAAATAGACGTAATCAATTTCTAGAACAAGCATATCCACACACCACCCCCTGTGCCTGACTTAGAACCAGATCTCACTCATCTTGTTTATCCAGGCAAATCTGTTTGGGCCTTTACTTTTGAAGTGGAAGAATCTCTTCAAATTTTATAAAAAGGGAGAAAGAATAAAGGGGACTCACTTTATGAAATTTGTTCAAATCTCAAGCTGAACACACAAGATCATAGCTACAAAGAGAAAACTGCTTTAACTTGGCATAAATACACAAGATTAACCCTTACAGAAAGGTCTGAAGTGCAAAGCAACAGAGTCCAGGTTGCAAATTCTTTGCTTTTACGCACCTCTGATAGCAAAATGGCTGTGTTAGAACAAGTGATTTTTAAAAATCTGTTTTATTATTTCATTTGGCTTATATCACTGAGAGGAAATCATCTCATCACAAAATCTGCCAAAAGGTTCAGTTATTATTAGCCGCTAAGATGCAAGCTAATTGCTTTCTGTGTTTTTCACCAAAACCAGCTGAGATCCCAAGGTTCACAAAAAGGATACTGCACATGCTCAGAATTTTGTCTGTCCTGAAGATTTTTAATTACGCATTTGACATTAGTGTTCCCCAGTGCAAAATCTGTTATTTGTTAGGCTTGCATCTTACAGAGGCTTCAGAAGCCTGCAACTCCACACATGTCAGTAGTCTTGCTGAAATTAAAGAGAGGATTCTGATGCATAAACTAACTTGTGAACTTGCCAAGCCTCTGAAAAACCAGAGCCAGAATGTATCACAGTGAACACTATAGACCTTGTCACAACCGTCTGAAATTAAATTCATTTTTTGAAGAAACGTATTTAACAGAAATTTCATGGGGAAACTGTACGGTTTCTGCTGCTCTAAAAGAATTATCAAAGCAAATACCCAAAGACTGTAGCATTGCACAATACCTCATTTTATCTCCTCCTTCTTTTAAGTTAGATCAAGCCTGGGGTTAGTCCAAAACAGCCAGTGGCTCAGCTTCTACAACCCAGTATCTCTCTGCTGCCATTATGATTTCTTGAGACAACAACATCCCAATACAGTCCATTTTGAAACAGGCACTCTATGCTTCCTTTTATTCTGGAAGCAGCAGGAAGAAGAACAAGCTTGACACTAGGTCAAGGGCTGAAGATCTGCAACCTGGCTTAGCTCAGAGCATAGTCAAATGAGCAACAGAGCAGGCACAAATGAGAGGCACAGCTATAGTTGGCAGTTATTTCTCCTTTTCCTAAGCAGGACAAGTGTAAATCCTGATCAATTCCTTTTACTCTGATAGCTTCTCTTACACATTTGTTAATAAAGAGCTGAAATTCGCTATGCAAGTATGTAACATTTAGTAATAGTACTACACAGAAGAGAACAGCGATTCAACCAACTTTTCCAGGGAAAAGCTCAGCAACTCCTATTCTAAAGGGCATGAGCCTCAGCCCAATGACATCATCCATGAAGCTGCGGACTTTGCTTCATTCCTCAGCATATGGAGCTGAGCAGCCAGGCTATGCATCTGCTGAAGCAACCCAGAGAAATGAGCAGCACACAAAGGAGGAATTGGAAGCAATCATGTTTCATAAAATTAGCAGTACAGAAATCTCATTCCACCTGTAGCAGGACAAATCACTATGATGTGAGTCTTGCCAATGACACTCCCAGTTTCCAAGCTATTTATTGCAGTCACAGCAGTTCACCCAATCCTAAGGAGTATCTTTTGCTCTATGGTTCAGAAGACAGCCTCTCCTTCCACTTCGTATCTTAAGCCAAAGCAATGATATAAAGGTACTAATATTGAGAGAGCGTGCTTTGTTTTCTTATAGCACAGGCAGCAATAGGTCTGAGCTTTCATCTAAGTTTTTAAAGATCCACATATGTCAACCTCCTATGTTTCAGACAGCTGGATGACAAACTTAGAACTGTCCTCTCCTGAAACTAAATAATGGAAATTTCATTAAAGGTGAGCAAATGTTGCCAAATGAGAGAGGTCCAGATTTCAGGCTGACTTGCAATTTCACCCCCCTTCTCTTCCCCCGAAATCTTCTTTCAAGTCAGCATATCACCATGAAAAGTTTGTTTTGACAAATACATAAACATATTTTTTAGCAAAAGTATCTGTTTTCTGACTACTTGACAATATTGCTTATCAAACACTGCCATACACATTTGCTTCAGCTACGTGTGGGCCTAGAGCTAAATACAGACTTCAGTTTTCAGAGTTGTCAGTGTCCACCACCTCACCCTTTCTTAAACGTGGCGGTGAACATGCACATTGGCATCTTGAACCAGCTGATATGGGCTGTATATGTATTTCATGTACAGGGTACATAGAATACTACATAACTCTAGTGACTTGTTCAGGAGCTCAGTATATGTCTCATTTTTACAGGGCTGCTGAAACTAAAAAAAAAAAGAAGAGAAAAAACACACCAAAAAAACCCTCTTACAAGCACAGGGAAAGAATATTAAAGGCAGAGGTCTCTCATATAAGCACAACATGTGATTGGATAATATTGTCTGGATTAGCAGCTTTATAACCCAGCCAAGCCCCAGGGCTACAATTATCTTGTTGCATTAAACTGAAATCACCTGCAAAACCTCACAGTGAATTAGACTTGGAAGTGTCTAATCTGCTCATTCACACTTGCAAGTGAAAGCAAAATTCAGCAACGGTTAAGAGATGAACAAACATCACAGTGCGAAGTTTTCAAACGAATGGTTCTAATTTTGGTTGAAAAGGAAGGTCTTTCCATTGGTTTTGGCTCTTGTTCCAGATATTTGCCAAATATACCATTATAATAAGTGAAGAATAAGAAGATCAAAGTCACAATAATAGCTACTATAAATTTGCAGCAGTATAAAACTTCATTTCACTAGTTTTGATACAGAAAATTAGTGAGGTCTATTCTAGGGCTGTAGGAGGAACTGGATTAGGTGCACACTCCTCGATTTTGTTGGCCCCATTTACTAGAAGATTTTGTAGAGGGAAACTGTGAGTTGATGGATGGAATTATAATCAAGTTACACAGATAAGGAGGAAACCACAGAAGCTCAAAATTATGCAGTCCTGAAAGATTGAAGCTACCCTGCCCTAGAAATAGCAATCACCTGGGGCATGTAAGGAAAATCCTGTATTTTAGGATAAGAGGCAGACAGGGAGCCACCTCTCAGCCTTCTGCATATCTATGAGCAAAAGACACTTCTTAAAAGAAACTTTTCCTGTATAATCATCAGTAAAATCATGTGGATGGACACCTACACTCCTCAGGTAAGTAAGAGTGCTGTGGTTTTGCACCTATCATAGTATGAGAAGCTCTGCTAAAAAGCCAATAAAGTCAGTAATTACTAAGGAAGTGACATTTGAAGATCTACTCAGGTACTACTGTGTGGGAATTAATGATACTATTTTTACTAGTGATGTCTGCAAATCTTCAACTCCTCTAGGCTGGAATATGCAAGTGGGAAGAAACTTCCAACTAAATTAATTTTCATGCAAAGTTTTGAGAAAATCTGGAAGATGTTCTTTAAAAACTAACAATGAAATCTGAAATAACTTAAACCTAACTAATTGATTTTGGATTTTATCCACATTGGAAGCTATTTTCTGATGTAGTGGTAGAGAGAAATGTTTAATGTGGATATGACTGGAAAATGTTACTACAATTTAACATGAAAACCTTTTTTTTTTTTTTGTTGAAAATTAATTTCTTGCCTGAAAACGATTAAAATAATTTCTCTTTAAAGGAGACTTCACTAGATTGCTGCTCTATCTACACTGCACCATCCAGTTGTGTATTTATGTCATGACTTGCAAAAGCTTTTCAAGGCACTACTAAATGTGCTTGGAACAGATGGGGAAAGGTAATGCATGCCATTTTGTCAGCACAGACACACGCCGATTCTGACGCAAAAAATGACGTAGTACTATATTGATTTTACATACATTTCCATATGCTTAAATAGCTTTAGCCTGTATGTTACTAAAGCATTTATTTTAAGATAACAACACCATTTAGACTTAGTTTTTTGCATTTATCTTCATGTTATCAGAAACTGTATTTCATTCCAAATACAGCTGCTTGAGTATGTAGAAAGCGAAAAAAGAAAAAGGAATCAACCAACCTTCCCATCATCCAGTGTATTGACAAAACAGGTAATTCCTAAACCACATGAGGTTTGTTCAGGCATGCATGCCATCATAGCTAACTAGATAATCTTTTCAGTCTTTGCTGTGCTGAGACCTCCTTTCTGCAGGTCCACATATTCACAGACTCTGCTTCTTGCTCCCAAAAAAAAAAACCATTCCAATTTCCTCACACTGGCTATTTGCTACCTCAGTAAGGCAGAGAAAATAAATCAGTAACTTACTTATTCCTGAAAGGTTCAATGCCTGTCCACAGTAGGGGAAGTCTCAAGACAATAACAAGTTCCCATCACCACAGGGAAGAGCCATGCTCCGGCTGCTGCAACAAGTTCCATAAGACCTATTTGTATGCATGCTCCCAACTTTAACAAAAGCAATTGCTTTGGCCTCTGCTTCTGTCAGGCACTTCTTCAGTTTTATTTCTCTTCCACAGTTCATTACTATTCTTTTCCTTTAATGTTCTCTGTATTTCTGACCTGAACTTCAGGAGGAAAACTCGTCTCATCTAGACTAGAACAGTTCAGTGTAGGTCTAGCTTAGCTAGCAGGGCCCTCACCTAACTCTGTGGCTCAAATGCAGCCTGCGCTATAGCTCAGCTGGATACCATTGCAGCAAAATCATTATCCTATGTTTAAAACAGAAATAATGATTAGGAAAAGGGCTAAATTAGTCCTAGCTAAGCTCACTCTAACCATTACTCCCACCCTGAAGAGAAAGGCAGCATCAGAGACACGTGAACCAGTGAGTTCACAGTCAGCCAAAGAACTCCTTGGGTTGGTTAAACTTGGTTAATTTTATCCCTCAAGAAAGCTACTACTGGATAAACACAATTTAGCCTCTCAGAGTCTTGTAACTTGGGAGGTGAGTTTCCACTGAGACAGTGGGGAGAATATTTTTAATAAAAGCAAAACAGCTTATTTTTTCTCTCAGCTTGGGGACAGCTGAGACATTTTGGCTGAATTTTTTTTTGAATTTATTTTTTTAAATGTCTGAGGCAAACACCCAAAATGGAAAATATCAGCCAAAGCTGAAATCATTTGGCAAAGATATAAACAGCTGAAAAGAGAGTTTTAAGATGGAAAGCATCAAGGTATCTTTAACACAGATATAACTTTCTATATCTCCCACTGCCTACTAATCCATGTTCCTGCAATGGTCAGGAGCAGTGGGCTCCTGGCCAATCCCTATGCCCCTGCATAGGGTAGGCTTCATCCCCATAGCCCCTCTGCTACACAACGCCACTGAAACTCATGACTATGTAAGTCGAAGAGAGATAACTACAGATTTATAGAAATTGGCAAAAACTTCGTATCTATGACAATAATTATATGCTACCAATATCCATGCTAGGAGGAAGAGCTTGACAATACAACGGCTATTTCCAGATGCAGGTTCTTAAATAGCCATAAATATGTCAAGAGTTTTAAGAATACCTCCTAACAGGATATTTCCAAAAGTACCTAAACTGCGGAGAGTAAGCCAACATTTGTCTGCTAAAGAGGAGTCCCATGAAGGAAGACCAGTTCTTGAGTTTGGTAATTTTCCTTTGAACCACCTCTGACACTGTTGAAAAGGAGCTGCTGACCTCAACAGTCACTGGACATGAGTCAGTGCAGCAAAACCCTTAGCACAAACCATCCAGTAAAGCAGCAAAACACAAACCCCAGGCATAGAATTCAGCCTCCTGCATCCCACCATTATTTGCAACACATATATACCTATTACAGGTAGAATGTGCTTCATTTTTCCAGGTAATTGTTTGCCTTGAGCAAGCATAGCTTACAATCACTGGAGGAAAAGTTTTGCTTTGTTGAATTAAAATCATGGGGTTATTTCACTAGAAACTCAAGGAAGCACAAAGCTAAAAAGATTAACAAATAAATATTTTATCTTTTTTCTCTTTTTAACTCAGTGACATGAAAGCTCACAACACTTATAAATACCAAATGAGATTTCACAAGTTTGCATGGTTGAGTTTTGAGCAGAGGAATATTTTGGGGTGCAAGCCAAATACTCTGTGTTAAGGAAAAAGGAATTAAAAAGTTGACCACAACCTGAGGCCTTGGCTACAGTCAGGTGCCTGTTGTTATGAAAGCAAGGTGCTCCACACAATCTAATCATAGCGCTAAACCATGTTACAAGCCCTTTTACAGCTCCAATATCTGGGTTACATGGAAACACGCTGGAGAGCCTCCTTGTTCTATGAAATAAATGTCATTCTGACTGGCATCCTCTCTTCCAGTGAGTAATTTCCCTCTGCTGATAAATCGATACAGCAAAAACAAATGAGAGTGCACAATGAGCACATTGAGGATTACATTTTTATTCATTTCAGAGCCCCTGCAGCAGAGTTTTGTTAAACACAATAGCAGAAAATGATGCACTTGAGCTGGGGGTGGGGGTGGGGGGCACATACCTTAAAGAGCAAGAGAGAGTGAAAAGAGCAAGAAAGGAAAAGAAAGAAGGAAATAGGTGGATGAAGAAAAATAACCTCAATATTTAGAATACAAGTCTAGATTTATAAGCCTCTGAAGTTCAGTGTGGTTTTCTATTCAGTGAACATTTAGTTTGGCTCATTTCTAAGTTTTTGCTATTTGTTACAGCAACAATAATTTGCCTTTCCCCCCCACCCCTTCCCCTTTAAATTTTAATCTTAACTATTCCACATTATGTTTTGGGGAGCTCTTCTTACCCCTTCCATCACAGCAACTGTACTAATGCAAACAGGACACCACCAGTACTGCCCACATCTATGCTGTCTCATACCAAAATGGTTATGTCAAAAGGCATAGATTTCCTATAGAGGAGATGTAACTACAGGAAAATGCATCAAAACATGTAGACTTCAGGGTTTTAGATCAAGGAACTGTTCCAGCATCCAGTGGGGTCAGGAGAGATATTTTCAGTGACCCTAAGGTAGCTGAGACCCAGCCTGGCCACCTTTAATTATACCTCTGAGACCTAAGGCTTCAGTCTTTTATAGCTATGAAGCAGAATTGAAAAGGGCTAAACTGCTTTTTTCCTCAGGCCATTCAGCCAAAGAAGGTGCAGCCATGGATTTACTGAGGAGCAAACCCAGGGGCAGGAGCCTAAGGTGTTGAGAAACTTCTTGGCCAAACCAGATCAAAATTGAAAGTGAAGGGCACATCAGGACACCAATGACACTGGCAAAACCGGGGCTTTGGGTGTTCACCCTCTGTCAGTGAAAGGCCAGACAGATTGCTCCAGAGACTGGAGACCACAGCACATCTACAGGAGATACGGAACAAAGCCAAGAAGGAGCTTGGCAAGATGCCTCAAACTACAGCATAACTCTGACTTGAACACGACCCATGCCAAGGGCAGGAAATCCAGAGAGCGTGTAGTCCTTGTCCCTGAAGAGGGACTACCAGCAAATGCCAGCAGGGTTTTCATTTCATCACTAGGAGCATCCACTAGTAACTGGACCAAGGTAACAAAATATTGCACATTTACTGTCACGTGACCACTGGTTTGTGGCCACTTTCAATAGTGCCATGGTCTAGGTTTGAACCAGCAACTTCAAGGTGAGAGGCTATTGTATCTCATTACTAGTTCCTTATGCCTCATTAAATTTGCATTTATTTGGTTCTCACTGTTAGTGGTTCCTACAACAACCAGCTAGAAATTACACAGAAATGTGCCTTTTTTTCTTCCTCTTCACACTCTCCCCCTTCCCCATCATTTTTTTTTTAAAAACCAAAAGGCCGTAACACAACAGCAACATAATGCAAAGTGAAATCCTTTTACAACCCTGGGAAGGCCAAGATGTGTGCCCAATAAATGTAAGCAGACATGATATCCTTTATAATCACAGCAAGATGAAGATGTGAACTGAATAAATGCTTTATAAACATCATAGATTCTATTAGATGCAAAAGATTGAAGCGTTAGGCACCTTTTAGCTCAACTTTCATTTAATTTACTGCTTGCTGTACTGTAGTCTAAAGGGAGTGAAAAAATCCTCTCTCTAATTTTTTTTTCCTTTTCATGAGCTGACCAAGGAGATGAAATCTGGGTACTTTAATTACCATTCAGAGCCAAAGGCCTGGCCTTTGATATGGAAATCCCACTTCAACTCCAGCTTGCTGCTGCCTTTCCCTGTCCCCTTCTCCTTCCAATCTCCCAACATGAATTTTAAGTAGTCTTGTCAACACCTGACCGTGAAAGCTAATAGAAGCCTGTGCTGCTAAGTTGGTGCTGTTGGTAATTTTAAATATTTTTTATTACTATTATTATTTGATTTTTTTAGGAGGGAGAGACCAGAGCAGGCAGGGGGAGGTTAGAAAATCAACAAATCAACAAACCTAAGTGACTAGATCTCAGTGCCTTCTCATTCCTTGTCTACACACAGTGTGGCCAGCTACATGCAGCAGCTCACATTAAAGGGTAAAAGAAAGAAAAAGCAGGTGGGGGGAGAGGAACGGATGAAAGCTGTCATGTACAGTTACCCTGTTATTGTCATCTGCCTACTGCATGACTCCCAGCTTTGCTATAATTATTAATTGCACTTGTCAACTGTCATTAATTCCTCTTTAGCATCCCTGTCTTGGAGTAATTAGACAGAACAGCCTCACTGCACTCATTGTTTTGAGAAGACCCTGAAAGAGCCCAATGGGCTCTGCAAAGAGACAACCATCATTAATACAATAGAGCACCTCAGCATTAACCCTTTCAAAGGTATGGAAATCAGAAGCTGTTGTATCTACCGACTTTACAACTTCCAGTTGCTGGACCCGTTTCCCTTCTTCTTAAAAGTGCTCCCATCTGATGACTCGGGAACAGCTGAAGGCTTCAGGTGCTTCAGCCTGGGGCACCTCACTTGAGATGCTGAGATGCTGCAAGGACTAATTTTCCAAGGGTGGGGGCTCAGCACTCCCCAGCTGTCAATCAAAACATTATCTTGTGCCTGACTCTTAAAAGGAAGGCACAAAACACTGGAGTGTTTATGAAATTATCATCTTCACATTTTATCTCTTTCATCTAAGTTTACAGAGGTTCACCAAAAAGCATTTGTAGAATGCCAGTATTCTTTGATGCTCATTTCCTCCCCCTTACCTGAGAAAAGGGATGCAAGGCTATTGTTCTGACTGTGGCTGTCAGGAATCCAGTGCAGATCCCAAACCCCAGCTTTGCTATCACTGCTCCCATGCTAACCCCAACCCAATATGCTTCCCGCGACTACATTACACACTACAGCTGTCCTGAATTTTTCAAATCCCAAACACAGCAATCTCCACCTCAGTTACAGAGGTATAAGCAATAACCACAGTCTCCCTTACACTTGGCATTTCCTTTGTATATGCACAAATGACACATGGCAGGGAGTGGACTCCATTTACTCTCCTGGATTTGCAATGCTAGAAAGCACAAAAGATCATGCATGTGGAGAAGGTCCAGCAAGAAGGTGTAATTATGAGTATCAGCAAAGGACAAAGCAACCAAATGGGATGATACTGTATTTGTACTGCCAATCTTGAGAACAAAGTCGCACTTTCTACCAGAAATATCAAGTTGCTGCTGGGGGAAATAAAGGGCGAGAAGGGAGTGTTCACTCATTAAACTTTATTTTACTCTGGTGACTGACTATATAATGGTGGTTTACAAAAATGAGAAGGAAACAGAGCAGCCTGTTGCTGCAACAGGGAAAATATCTCTGCAGTTTTACTCTTAGTTTACTGCTTAGGTTTACCCAACTCTTAGGTTTACCACTGCAGCTAATCCACTCTCCTCATCTTTTTAGTTACAATGCTGGAATTCAAAGTTCTTATATAAAAAAGTGAAACCAACTAGGAGGTAGCCAGATCTCATTTTACTGCTGCTTGGGGACATTCCAAGGAGCTCCTGGGCAGCTGGACAGACCTGCCTCGGGGCTTGAGAAGGCCATACTGCACAATTACACTCTCAGTACCACAGCTGGGAGTAGAGGGAGCATAGATATATTTTTTCCCCTCTCAAATCCCAGGAAAGACATGTATTCACACTCGGCAAGCAGTTTTGCCAAACCTGTTCACATCAAATAACATCTTCAGCAACAGTATTCCTCAATCAATTTATTTTAAATAAAACTATATATTCCTGGCTTAAAATTAAACACTAGAATACTAAAAATGAAGAGGAACTTTCTTCAGTCTGCTAGCTTGACTGCAACATGAGAACTTTGTGGAATGACTTTTTTTCCCATTAAATTTTGTCTATCTTTTCAATGCTTACCCAACTGAGATCAAAGCCACAAATTAATGAAGCAAATACACTCTAAAACAGGGTTTCAAAGTCATAAAATGTTAAAAAACTTTATTCAGAGCTTCACCTTCTTTGGATCTGGCTTAGTAGCTTGTGACTTACTGAAATAACAGAGCACATTGTATAAAGCCATGTGGAATGTATTTATAGTACATATAGAACCAGAAAAATCTTTCATAAGCATATGCATCAGATTTTTGGCACCATGCATCCTGCATCAGAAATAAGAATTTGGCCATAGATCTGATCAGCAAACACTTCTCTGCCTTTCTCTATTGTGGCTATAGTCAACCAATTCAAAAAATTAGAGTGATTTTCTTTTTTTCAAAACAGGGATCAATTCAGCTGCATGCTAAGTACCATCACTGATGAAATTCCTTCTGCATTTTTTAAAGATGGATTTCAGTGGCCTACAAAACTGGCTGTCTTTTATAACACCTCAGTTAACAGCCAAATCTTCTTGTTATCTTTTTACTGAGAAGGTCTGCTAAACCACTTTCAAATTGCACACAAGGCCAAACTTACCTAAGGGTCACATTAAACACACCATACGCCTATTATTACAGATTTCTGAATGGCTGGTGATACTAGCTCCTCAGGTAAATACAACAATTCTATTTCACATTGCTAATACCAGATGTTTATTTCACCTTCTTACATGAGTATGCTCCTGGGACAGATGTAAACCAATCCTGATTGCTAGCAGTGAAAGCACCCTAGGATAAAGCTGGCTGAACTCACTGATGATTTCAGGTCTTTGCAGTGATCTGCTGAGACATTTCTGGGATTCAGCCAGAAGCTACAGCATTAGTTCCTGTTATTTCAAGAAGGTGAAAAACAATAGGTGGTTAACAGCCATTTCAGTGTGAATTCACATGCTTTCTGTAGTGAACTCCTGTCACCAGTATTTTTATGCATGGTTGGGAAGTTTTGCCAATTTAAAAGTGCAGCTCTGCAAAGAGCTCTTTATCAAAAGGATTCAGCTGCAAATCCATGCATTCCTCTAAACTTTAATGCCTGACCCCCGTGCAGTGGATATTCCCTAGTCTTCCTGAGCCCATGTTTTCTCCTCCCTCGACAGATCACAGAAGCTAGAAAAGCAATTAACAAGAGTACATACAATATGTGCATGGCCTTAAAAACACACCAGTATCATTACAGACAAATTCTCTGTTCCGCAGTCTCTCCAATGAAGAGTGTTCAAGTGATGATTAACCAACAAGCTAAGTGTTCAGCTGCAACCCCAGCCCATTTTGAATGATTTTTGCCCTAGGCAAACTAAAGCAGAAGATTAAAAAAAAACCCTGTCAAATGGATTAAATACCCAGTTAAATGACCACCTTTAAGGTCATTACAGCAATCAGCAATATCTACATATACACATATATTATATATAAAGAAAAAAAAAACTCAGACAATCCTTCTCCAGAGGATTACTTCAACACTTTTGACTTCAGAGAGATTGAAACTGATTCTCTTAAGCAACCAGCTTTAACCTAAATCAGAACTCACATCTCCACCAATCAGAAAGAAGCTCTTTCAAAAACTTATACTTTCTAATAGTTATATGGACCTTAATCCTCTTGGAAACAGTTTTAGATCATTATTCCGGGAGTTAGTAGGTTGGAAAACAGCTTCTAGGCAAATGATGCTATTCACAAACCTTTTACACCAGAAATAATGGTTGGATTATTTCTGCCTCAAAAGTAGTCTTGAGGTCTGATTTCTGATTTTCTTTGTATTTGATGTTCCTGAAAAAAAACACAGCTACTTGCTGTTAAATCATAAAATAATAATAATAATAATAAAATAATAACAGTAGCAATAATAATAAAATTTGAATACATAATAGTAATTTTAAGGATTATAATGGCAGTAATGAGAGCAAGTTTGAATTTTAAGCGGAAGTGAAAAAATAATATTTTATCTCCTGACTTCCAATGCTCTTCTATATTTCCAATGCTTTGGTGTTTCCCCAAAATACCAGTTTCAAAGGGCTTTTACTGACCTTAATTTTTTCCTCATGTTTTCTAAAGTGTTATTCCTTTTTCTCACCCACTGGCATCTCACAGCAGCAGAAAAAAAAAAAAAATAGAATAGTATATTGAAGTCTGCTGCTTTAGCAGCAATTGACAGAAGGGTGACTACACATCCCTGAATCTGGGAGTACGTAATTTCCAGGACCTGTGAGAGTACTTGCTGTTTCCCCCAAAACTTATGCTTTGCCTCCATCTGCCAATGCTCTGCAGAGCAGGCTGACCAGGCAGCTGAGCTCACAGAACCATCATCAGGTAATCAAGATATTTTGAAATACAGAATTATCTCAAAATTATCCATTTAATTTTTTCTAACTTGAACACAGGAAGTAGATGGGTAAACAGGGAGTTCAGTACCTCAGAGAGTTTTTTCCTTTTTCTCTTAAAAAAAAATAATCATGTAACATAAATTTTCAGGAAGTACACAGATATTTTAAAACCTCATTAATGACAGAAGCCAGCCTTTTCCTCATATTACATTTTTCTCAATGCTTGCATATACAACAACAACAGAAAGACAACCAGTCATGGAGATACATCAAGTTGATTTTGCAATCCTGCTGCTAGTTCCTACTGCTGTGCAGATCTAGATCTCCAACACATGCATCTAATGGGGACTAGGGAGTTGGTGCAAGCCCAAAGTAGCCCCAGGAACTGGGAGCCTGCAGCATTCTGAATACTTCCACAAGCCTCTCCACATCTCTCTGGGTTTTTTTTTAGCATTAGTGGGGTATAAACAGACATGCTGAGACTCCAGCCCAAAAGGTCTAAGTCCTAAAGGCTCTCGTGAAAAGTTTGCCACTCTTCCATTTAATAGCTAAAGTGTAAAACACACATAAGAAAAAAGCCAAACCCAACCTAACACCAAAACCTCACCAACTTCATAAAAATTAATCAGTGCTACACTGTGAACTTCGCTTCCTTCAAGCAGATCAAATACTGACATTCCAACAGAAATTTTTGCCCAAGTAATGACTTCAGGATTTACCCCTCTCACTTTTACTTACAGCTGTATATTCATTTCAAGTACCCACAATCTTCTTCTTCTCAAGGAAAATAATATAATTAAAAACTTTGAAGCCTGCTTTCTGTGAACTGGTTATTAGTAAGTTTTCATCCATTAGTTCTTACCCTGAAGATGGCAATTCTCAAGACAAGGGGATCATAGTGGGAGAGCATCACAAAAACTGCAGCACAAAAAGATCAGCAGCATCTCTGACTAAATGTTTCACTGAGGAAGCGAAATCACAGAATACAGTGGGGCAAAGCATTCTGTGATATCACTTTCTAAAGTATATTAAAAACTTATTAATTTGCCTAGATGACAACTTCATCATCATTGCTCAGGAAAAATCCGAAAACCTATAGGAAAGGCCTTCTGAAGTAATCAAAAGCCAAAGAGACATAACATAATTAAAAAGAAGAAAAGAAAAAGAATTGTTTCATTTGTTGTTCTTAGTTATATTAGGAATAAAAAACAGAACTAATGTAATAGTGTATCCCAGCAGTTCAAATCTTCTAATTTATGTAGAATGGATTATTACTTAGACAATCTGACCCTGGGCAAAACTTCCTCAGTTGAGGAGATTTACAATCTAATTATGCAGGAAGTTCTGCTGAGACAGTTTGGGTGCAATGGTCTTCTATTACATTAGCTTAGCTAAAATTGCTGCTTCTTTGCTTGCTTGGTGTTCTGAGTACTCATATGAAAACAGAAAATCTTTCATTCATATCCTTTATTTTCCTTTAGTTTTTCTCACCATTACTGTATGCAGAAGCACTCATTCTCAACCACAAACGGCAGCAAGGGGCTGAGGCTGTTAATGGCAAACTACAAGTTGCCTTTCAGGCTTTTGCTTTGGACCCTATTTAGTGAACTGACTTTAAAAAAGGACCATCAAAGTACTTTTCATAATTTTTACAATGATAGTTGCTGGGTTATTACTCCCCCTCTCTTATTGCAAATGACCCCGTAGAAAGCCTGAAGCTGAAATCTGTTTCTGCACTCTTTCTTTTTCTTCCTGCACACACAAAACTAGTTTATTTTTGTAGGGTGGCTCAAAGACACTTTGCTGCTGCCTCAGACACCTGAATATTTTTAGCAATTTATTTCATTAGATCAAAAAAAGATCCCTCAACATATACAAAAATAGTGAGAGTTTTACAAGCCTGTAGAGAAAAAGACAGGAAACTTCAGCCTAACATAATCCAGTCTCCTTTTTTTCTCCTAGATATATTACTGTGTATTGACATAGCTGAATATACAGACTTTCCTATATTAACATAGATGGAGAAATTGGTGCCTTTTATTCTTTACAGTAAGTGTTTTGATTTCAAAAGGCCAAAGGATCATGTAATGGCCCTCAATCTCGATAATTACCATGTGTAGTAATGCACATTTTTATCTACAGGTGGCAGACCTTTTAAAATCATCTTCAATCAAATTCATTAGACATTTTCGTTGATACCACCACCCACATTACAAAGTAAGAAACTGCAGCATAAAGTTCTAATTAATGCTGTCCAATTTTGAAGACAGTTTTGTCAACGAAGTGGCTCAATTCTCAAAGGCTAGCGACCCCTCTCAGAATGAAAGCCTTAAAAAATAAAAATAATGATAATAAAAAGAAATCAGTTGCCCAGTACATGGTAAGCTCTCATTATTTAAAAATCATTCATCGACTCAGCAAAGGATTTCTTTTTTTTCCTCTAAAGTAGAAGTTTCACTTCCTTGGTTATTAAGCACTGACTAGTGAATTAGTGATTTCTACTTTGATAAGCTTACATAGAAGAGGAAAAAAATGCAAGAATGTCACCACTGACTTCTGGCAGTTAGAAAGAGAACAGTAAATTATAAATTTTTTTTGTACCTGAATCAACCATTTTAAAATACCACGATTTAGACTGTCATCTCTCTTGCATGCCTAAGGCTTCACTATGCAGTGGAAAAGCACTGACTTACACCAGAGTATTATCAGTCAATCATATAATCCTGCATTCAAACTCAATTGGAAATTTTGTCCCAGTAGGAACAGTGGGCTAGCCTTCTGCATGTGGACAAAATCCAGCCTAAATATAGAAGGCTGTTCCAGGGTTCCATCCAAGAGTTGCTCCAAAATCTTCAGTAATACTGGCTCTGGCTCTCTACCGGCTTCCACACCTTTTCTTCATTTCTACCCATGAAAACTGGACATAAATGTTACCTATCACTTTAGCTGCATTTCTAATCCTGATGTGGCAGCAATTGCCACGTCCCTTGGATAAATTATTTATCTTGCCAGTAAATTTTAAAGAAAAAAACATACCCCCAAAAATCTTCTGACCTTTACTGTTTTTTTTAAATAAATTGAAATAGAACTGCGAAGCAGCTTCAATGAATTAACAGAGATTAACTTAAAACATTTAAGCTGGAAATACACACACTGGAGAATATTCTTATTTACTTGCTTATATACCGAATCCTCCCCCTCCTCCCTAGTCTGAAAGAGTGGGTGTGAAAAATTGTGTACACTAATGTCTTTCGTGGTAACCTAGTAACCTTCTCCTTTTTCTCCACAAGCTCTTCCTTCATACCACACTCTTCCATATTGCTAGCCCTCCAGAGTAATTGCCGGATGTCTTTATATGGTTTTATTTTCCTACCCAATGCAGAAAAGTTGGGGTTATTTTCAATCTTCGGAAGCTTGTAAACAGGATCAAACAGGAACCCGCTCATCAGCAAGAGGAAGGCTAGAAAAATAAAAGCAAATGCACATCAACAATTTGATTTTATAAAGAAAATACATCCAAAACATGAAACAAAAGCCTGGGCTCTGCTAGACATCCCCCTCCCCGTTCCTTTTTGTTTAGTTCATGAACTCCTTTTTGCAGAACAGAGGCTGGTGTAAATTAATGTGTGACCCAAAATATATCACATGGAAAAGCTGCCATAGAAATATGTATTAGCAAAAAAAAAAAGGGAAAAAAATAGACATTATTAGAACTAAAGTGGCACCCTTATCATGATAAATCAATACAAAGATTGAACTAGGAGAAAGATGTGACTATATATTCCTGTTTCTCTTGGGTGTTTAAACAGCTAACTTACACTCACCAATTCTGTTTTTATAGCACCAGCCTAACTTGCATGATTAACCTGCTTAGCACTGTTACTGGTGTGAGCATAGTACCATGAGCAAGAAGCCCTCTGCATCTGCCTCTACTCTCAGCAGTCACCCTGTGAGTAGGAGGGTTACTCTCACATTTACTCCCTGACTTCAACCCCTGCCCTCGAGGTTCTCCAAGCTACACCCGAGCTTCCTGCACAGGTGAGAGTGGCAAGTATGACAAAGCACAGAACTTCAATGACTAACATTAGCACGACTTCCTAAACTTCATCTTGTCCTCCACAATTTAGAAGTGTGATGCACACCAGACCACCCTGGGCACCTCTCACAGTTGTGGCTGCTGCTGTTTTACCCCCAAGCCTTCAGCAAAGAGGGAGAAAGTGTTTTGTGGCACACAGTATACAAGCTAGGGATGCACAAGGTAGGAGCTGGGACACCTTCACAGAGGCCCGTGACACTGTTGCATGGAAGAGCGCAGCTGGGCAGTTGGACCCAGGTGGCCCTGCTATAGTGTGCCTCTGTTTACCTGGTTGCAGAACAGGGAAAAAAAGTGTTATGTGACTCAAGTACACATTAAGGCAGTGAATCGAGACAAAAAAATCTCTAGTACTAATGTTATTTAGTTGGATCACATGTACACTGCTGCATAACCATATCTGAGACTGTACTTGTGACATGACACACCAAGTTCTCACAAGCCAAAGTCAGCACCATCTCAGGTGTGAAATAACTGCTGCCCTTCCAGTCAGGTTTTGCGCTCCTAACCTGTGTTACAACCTATTAATATCAATCGAGTCTAACCAAAACAAATAATTTGCAGTATGAAATACATATTAATAAAAAAAAGTAATTTATTTTAAAGCTACAAAATATACAGCCAACCAATTTCTGATATCAGTAACATCAATATATAAACCCAGGCACCTTCTCTACTGGTTTAGCTTGTCGGAATTACTTTGCCAGCCCTACAGTTCTGAGAGCATACTGTGAAAAGCAGCAGCATGTATGACATGACAAAGCGGAGACCAGTGCATGAGGTTTCAGGAGACAACCATCCCTAGTTTATACTGAGCTCTGCATGCGGGCAAGCTATGTGAAGATAAAGCTCAATTTCCTATATTATTTTTGAGCAATAGATGGGCAAACAGAAATGTATTTGATGTTTCATATAGAAATTCCCTCAAACATGAATTGAAAGATGAACATTTCTATAGGCTTTTCCAAATAAACCCACATTGAAGAAGGGGGAAAACATCTTCAGTGAAGTCATCAAAATTTCCTTTCACAAAAAATGTCAAGGTCCTATCAGACTACCTGATTACCAGCTTCTCAAAGGACCAGGAAATATGAATTGCTTAACTCTTGTTACTCGGTTATCTTATTAAACATACATCAACTAATTAGCATAATATAAAATTTGTCCTTTATCTTCCTTCCCTAACCAACACATCATTAATACAACAGACACACACCAGGAGCTGAGGAAAGAACCAGCCCCACTCAACTCACATCCATAAACCTAGATATTCTTAGATTCTAGATTTCTGAAGAAGCCTTGCTCTCTATTTCCCTGTACTTCCCCTCAGCTGTGGTCTTGAGCAGTGTGGCACTAAAAAAAAAAGGACTTGTTGCTATGTGAAGAAACCTAGATCCTACTCTACAATTAAATTCACTTTCATCTTAACTATGTCTTCCACAGATACACCTAAGAAAGTTATACTTTCAGTTCTTGCTTTTATTTTTTTTCTATTTCCAAAACATCTCCTACAATGTTTTCGTTTCTACAGCAACATGGTTTGCGGACCTTAATTTGAGAAGATTAAGAGGGCAGCATTCCAGAAGCAGCAAAGACCTCTGTGTACAGGAGTTAAATGAATGGAAAAGCACAAAAGAGGAGACTGAAGAAACCCTTTCCAAAAACTAACCCAGTATGAGAGAAAATTTTAGGTATGAAGAAGTCTCAGAGTGTAGCTTATGAAGATTTTACAACACTGTTATAGAGAGCAATACATCATATACTGTGTAATATAATGTGCCAAGTTTTAAGTATTGTATTATATTTTACTATAATGATTTTTTTTAAGCTTTCCCTGTATTTTAATAGTGGTGAAAGCAGATCAACAATCTTCAAGACTGAAGTCTTGCCTGTGACCACAAACTCCACACCCATCATCTGCAGAAAACCCCACCTGTAAGAGGCTTCCACTGATACAGTCTGCAAGTTCCTTTGTCCTATTCAACCCTTTGCCTCTTTACTGAGGCCACCAGGAAGATGTCACTTGGAGACAAACGTAGTGGCTTTTCTGTGATGATGTTAGCTTGTGATAGGTTTTTTAGAAAGCAAATACAGCAAAGCCACAAAATGACTCTGATCAGCCCTCCCACATCACAGAATAACAGCAGGACTTTCTGAAGGCACAAGGGAAAAGGGTGGGCAGAGGCCAGCCTCCGTCTTCTGAATGTGGGCAGTCCCAAGGTGGTGGTGGGTGGAATTTCATCTCACCTAACTAGGCTGTGTATGCACATAAGGCAATCTCACATTCTAACATAACCTTTGCAAAGTAAAATACGGCTATTGCAAATATCTGCAGGATCTTTCTCAGGGATAAAAAATAAATAGATAATAATTTAAAAGAAAATCAAATGCCCTGCCCTCCACACAGTGTGCATCGAAACTGCAACCATTTACAGTCACCGTGACTCATGTCCCTCCACATTTCATCTCTGATTGAAGCTGCTTCTAGTTACGCACAGTGCAGTGCATTATAGCAAACAGGATAAGAGAAACACAAGAACGTGGTGTTTTCTGCATTTATTTTCATTTTCACAACAACTTTCTGAGGTTTACGGCTGCTAGTTTTTAACTCTTCAAGTCTTAAGTGTGCCCATTAAGGCTGAGGTGAATTAGTGGTGGGGCAACTAAAAGAAACTGTTGCTACATGTTCTGCAGATGAGGTCTTCAGTGTCTTGGGGTATGACCTGGCAAATTTTTATCCACTTTGAAACAAAAAAAAAAAAAAAAAAAGGGTATGTGTATAAGAAAAAAGCATAACTGCAAACCTGTTGTCTTCAGGGAAGACCCTACCTCCTACTTTCAGACTATGAGCTCTCATTTCACAAGCCGAAATCCGATCCATGTGTGGGCCTTTCAGAACATTGCTTTTGACAGCATGAACTAGGAAGAATCACTAGCTGGCTCTGGTTATTTTTCTCCACTCAAAACTAGTCTGAACAGAGTGGGTTTGGGGTTTTGTTGCTGTTTTTTGTTTTTAAAGTCTCTTTCCTGCTAAAAAAATACCAGCTGGCTTGTCCACGATTGCCTCCTCAGTATCTACCTGTTCACATGGCTGAGCAATAAAAAAGAAGTCCAGAGGAGTGACGGGTTTTGGTTTTTTTTCTTCTTATTTCTCTCTTTATCCCTTTTTTCCTTTTTTTTTTTCTTTTTAATCTATTTGCCAACCAGAGTCATTTATCCCCTATTAGATAAAGTATAATAGACTATACCGAAAGGGTCACTGGCCTTCCATTTAATGATATTGCCGGCACCAATCTACATTTTCCCGACAGTGTCCCTCAACGCAGAATAAATGGCTGATCTCTTCACAATAACAGCTGATTTCTCTTTATTAAGCTAAAAAGGTCACCATTTTCTACGGCTGGGCTGCCCTGCACTATTGATAATTTTATGCATAAACAAATGGCAAATTTGTGCCACATAAATATGCATTAGCAATTACTTTTTCCTCGGGCAACGCTCACCGCATGCAAATGTGTCCCTCACAGGGCCTGGTGGCTTTTGTTTTAGCTCTTGAACAGCTAAACAAAAGAGCACAATAAACAGTTTAAAAATTGCCAATCAATCGGAAATGCAAATGCAAAGGTAAATGGCAGAAAACTTGCCCACACAAAACTAAACCAAAAAAGCGAAACAAAAACCATACGTGGAAATATATAAATTGAAAGGACTATCTGTTTCCTCCCCCCACTCATATCTTCAACTTTGGGTTTTTTTCTTTTCAGTAAAGAGAGATGGCTAAGATGCTCTTCTTTCAGCCACAGTGGAGTTGGTACTAGCATGGTCCCTATATGGGAGCACCCAGAATGCACACATGGTTAACCCACGTGTACACATTAAGCAGGACCCACACCTAAATCCAAAGGAAGGAGCCAAAAGAGGGACGCCTGAGGAAAATCACAGTGGTTTAGCTTTCTGTGATCACACATTTCCATTGAAGAATTTTAAAGAAAAGTTACATGAGAATCACTGGAAAAAACTTAAAACATCTTCTGTAAGCATTAACTTAGGATTTCATTACTGGAAGTGCCCAGAAAATACCAACTTATTTGTGCCTACATAGAGATGTCTGTAGTAACAGCCTAATGAATGCTGTCACTTGAGAAATTTGAACTACATATAATTTTCTTCACCTGGAGGACAGAAAGCTTGACTATCCCTTGTCTTACCCTTGGCCTACTCATTTCCGACAGCAAGCCACAGACACATATAAGATGCAGGATAAGGGAAAAATCAGTCCCAGACACTAAACTGGTATGAACGTGGAAAGCAAACCTGACAATTTCAGGAGAACTGATGATTGCTTTGAATTTTCACCTTCAACAGAGAAGCTTCAGTGCTTCAGAGAACCAAACATGATACGTCCCATGAGTATTATCATTTGTGGGCAGGCCATCACACACGAGGACAAAGAATCCAAAAGAATACAGTTCGGTAATGCACTAACAACACATTGTGCACAAACATATGCGAAGGCCAGCTATATGACACATCCAAGCAACCAGTCTTCTTTTCAAACAACTTTCTGAGGCTGTAACTCTGTTCTCATGCCCCCCCTTTCAGTGAGAGGCACAAAATATAGCCAGCAGAGTAAGCTGCACCTTATTGCGAAAATATGTATGAAAAAGCCAAATTTAAAACATGTGGCTTTGTCTTTTGGTTAAACATAAATAAATGTATTAAACAGAAATTAAATAGATTAATCATATGCTTCAAGCATTTCTCAGATGGGGGGCATAATACAGCAGGTAACCCACATACACACATTTCTATGATGTCAGTGTCCAAGGTTTTTATTTTTAACGAATGGAAATGTTCCTGTCAATGGAAACATTCAGCAGCAATCCTACGTTTTTCCCACCCAATCAGCTGTCATGGAATGAAAATTTCACAGAATTAATTTCCATGAATTATACTAAAAATCAACAAGCTGATATTTTATTTTTTTTTTTTACTAATTAATTCAGTTAATTCCTTGCCTTTCAGTTTCCATGGGTTTGCCTTGGATGGCTTTGTACTGCACTTTAAGACTTTTGATTCCAACAGAAACCGATACAAGTGTTAACAACTATAGAGCCAGTGATACCTGGTTTTAATCATTCTCACCCTCAGAGCACTCTAAATATGAAGCAGTAAAGGTGAAGCCACATCATGCACAGGACAAAAGTCCTCATTTTAGGCTTTTAACCAAAACCACTCCACACCAGCAACACATTTCAGCCACAAATCCACAACTTTAAATTTCTCTAAATGACATAAGATGAACAATCAACAAAATAAATGTGAGATACATAGGATTCCCCGCTTGATAACAACCCTTCTCTGCTTTGCCTTCTCCATTATCATACACAAAACCCTGATATTGATAGCACCTCCTCCTTCAGGTAAGTCAAGCTGGGTGTTGTACACCCAACAACTGTACACCAGTAAGAGAGAGCACCCTCAGATAAGACATGTTGCCTTCTGCCGCTGGCACTGGAGCTGCTGGGCAGCTGCTACTCAGTCATGCCCATGCAGTCAAGGGGTATCCACCTGCTAACATATACACTGCAAACTCCAGAGACTTCAGAAATGACATATCACAGAAATCTACATACGATTTTCTTAAGTTAAATGTGACTGAAAGACCAATGATTATACACAAAGTTCTCCTAAGGTCAATCACAGAGGAAAAAAAGGCATAAGCAGGTATGCTAAAGCAAGATCAAATAAATTGTTTAAATGTCACTGCAAAGGTAGTTCTCACGAATGTCTCTGTGGCCAGTCTACTGCCATTAACATAGTTAGAAAGCCTGTAATAGGAAGAAAATTATTACTCCATAAAACATTCCTGCAAAGAGACACTACTGCAGAATTGAAATGAAAAGATGTAGCTTAATCTGTTAATGCCCATCCCACATGTGTGAATGTGATGAACAGTGGAAAATGAAATGACTGTTAAGTCTCTGTTAACAGAAGTGTATTTTAAATAGTATACATGGATTGGTACCATGTCTTAACAAAATTTGATAGAGTTATTCATGTTAATCCCCAAAACTAGCGGTACCACTACCAAAGCAAAACCTCCAAAAAAGATAACAAGGGTTGGTCATTTTCTACAACAGAGGATGGAGGTTTTTTTCTATGAGATGTTTGCCACTCGAGAGGATGAAATAGGAATAGAGAAGAAATTATTTTGTCAAATTCAAACCCTCTTTCTCTCTCCCAATGAGCTCAGCTTCTATTCTTCTTTTCTAACCCCCATTTTCAATGAAAGTTATTGTCACTAATGATTCAAATAAATTTTTTTTCTTTAAAAAAGAGAAATGAGAGCTCTCATAACTGCAGTATTCATAGAAACATGCTTTTAGTATCAGAGATTTAATTTTTCTTTTTGCGTTCTTTACAGTTTTCCTGGAAAGCTTTAAGACTAAAACTTTCCGATAAAAGTATCCTATTTCTTATGCATTCCCAAATGTAAGAGTGAGTTTCTTTAAGAACTTTAATACTGAACAGAGCTATGATAATATCTAAATACCTGACATATATATTTTTCTATGCTGTGTAGCTGAAATAAGATAGCTACATGACAATACAGATGCCAACCCACGTGTATGATGGGCTTTTACAATGATTTAGTCATATGCCAATCCCTTCCTTCCTTGACACCATAAATAAAATGCTATTAGATCATTACACATTTGCACACAAACATGTATATACCATGTATACACATGCTAACCTATGAAGACACTCCAAACAAACTAATTTCAGGCATTACAGATTAATCCTGTACTCCCCCCAGACTAAGCATTAACACTTCAAGCTGTGCTTTTCTAATACAGCTACACCCCTCCTCTTTGATTCTCCATTCTTCTCCCTTCACTTGATTGCTTTCATTTGTTTTGAATTGGGAAACATCAAAAACTGTCAGCAAGAACTTAGCATGAATTAGTATCAGAAAATTAGTATTTTTCTTAATTAAAAAAAATATGATGTTTTTGTTCTCCCCATCTCCTCCTTCCTCTCCCCTGCCCCACCCAACAATAACCAAAACGTGTCTCTGCAATCAATCCAGCATCTGAAAAGCAAGCTGAATTTCTTCTCTTTCCTGCATTTTCACTACCAGTAATAACTCCATGATTAAGACTCAGCTGACAGTACACATGCCACATAAGCTGAAAAAAATCCAGCTCACTCCTCCAGTAGCTGACTTGCTCTTGGCGTATGGGGGAATTGGGGGAACTTCCATCAGTCATATAAACATGACCAAAGACATCCACAGTAAGGCAACGGTCCTTGCTCAGAGCTACAAAAGGACTCGTCCTGGGCAACTACAGACTCTCAGCAGATAACAGATTTAAGTATTCCACTTGAAGTACTAAGAAAAAATTCTGAAGGTTTCCATATGAACCCGGCAGAATTGACCAAATGTATCCATCTGTTCGCTTTCTTATAAGCAATATGTATGCTGCCAGTGTTGGACCTCTTCTAGGGCAGGGCCCTGGGACTTAAATTACATCTGCCACTTCCCTGGTTTACAGCAGCCTCATCAGCAAGGCATGAATTTTTTTTAAAGCCTCAAAATAGCATCCTGAGGAAACACACAAGAAAATGACTGCTTCTACATTTCCTCCCTTTTCTACCTGATGACTTTGCCTCAGTACCTAATATTAATATCAAATGTGATGTTCTGAGCTGAGAAACATGGAAGCACTTCAAGAAAGCCTTTTAGTGTCTCATTTCCATTTCCTTAGCTCCGAAGGGACTATTTCATAAGCAAATTTGAACACCTTCAAGCAACTCATGATGAGAGTATCTAGAATCAAATTAGTTACCTCACCTCTATTAAAACTGGCAAAGCAGCAAATCCTCATCCCTCCTTACAGTATATAATCACCAATACAACAGGGTGAGTAGAACCTCAAATATGGCTGCACACTGCATACCACAAGCTTGAATAGTAATACTTTAATGCAGACTATTTCTGACAATTGATACTGCTGATGATGTTACTTACTTCATGGTTGCATCTGAAAAAATTGTCACAGCTGAAATTCTGCTTCCTTGAATGCAAAGCAGAATTCCTTTACTTTAGCAACTGTGGTACATGCAACCACTCACCACAAGAAGCAATCCCATAGGAAAAGGAAAATTAACTTTTGAGTAACGCACTAAATCTCTGTAATAGTCCTCTTCAGAGGGCATAATTTTCACCAGCCAACACCATAAATCCTCTGTTACATACTTTGCATTTCTCCCCAGATATCTACTGTAAGTATCGGCAGGAAGCACACCACTGCTGGTCAAAACTTCACCACCAGAAATGCCACATTCTTAATTGTGGTTGGCCTAATATAACATATACATATATACATGTAAGAAAATACATGCAGCAGCTGACACCACCAAAACCAGTGAGTATAAAAATTGAAAAACTGCACTGTTGTGGCTCAGTGCATTACCACTTGTGACCTGAGCCACACATCTTTTCTTTGGTCACTCTGGCTGTCAACTGACATAGCTTAAGCCATTCTTGGATGACCTTGAAATGTGCCTGGGGAAATGGGACTGTTGTGACTTGCCCTTTGTTGTGACTTGACCTGAATGTCATCCAAGTCAGAGGATGAGGGAGCTCTCAGCACATATGCAGAAGAGACCTGATGAAAATCAGTAAAACATACTGAATGTCCTGGCACATTAGGTATGCTCTATCCTATGCAGCTCCTGTGTGCCAGCCCTATTGTGCAAACCCGCTTCACCCTAAAGGCTTCACAAGCTTCTCCTCCAGAAGCTCTTCTGAGCCATCAGAAAACTCCCAGGTGTCACATTGGAAAGCACTACAAAGGCTGTGAAACCTCATGCTCCTCTGCTCCCAAACTGTAAAGACTGATGAAGCAACCTGATTCAATGTAAAGAGCTAAAGCACAGAAAAGAGGCACAGAAAAGAAAAGAGGCACAAAAAGAAAAAAAAAAAAAAAAAAAGAGAGAGCAAGAAGCACAAGTGAAAATGGGAAAGACAAAAGTAAGTTAGAACGCCCCATGGAACACATCAGCACTACCAGAGGACACTACCCCCACAACCTGGAGTAACTGCTGGACTTCTGATTGACTCAACCCATCTGCTGCTGTTCTCAACTACTTAGCAGAAACACCTCTTAATGGCGAGTGAGTGCACCACTAATAGCCTATTACCAGCAATTACTCCACCAGCTCAGGTGGCAGTGCTCTCTACCCTCTCTGTAAAGGACAGCTCTCTGATGACCTAAGTGAGAGGGAAAAGGCACTGGTGCTCTACAGGATAACCTTATTTTTCAGCTTTACATTATAAAACTTCTCTGGTTAAAACAGGCTGAATAAAAGTGAGCATTCAACAAAATACTATACTTTTGTAATCAAGATTGTACAGTCATTACCAATTTAGCCATTGAATGCATGAGCTAAGATTCAGTCTTTGTGCATATGCATTGCAATACTCTCTAATTATATGATCACCTTCCAATTTTTTTTCAAGAAGGGTATCACCCATGAAGAGCTAGCTCTGGGAATGAACAGGAGTTGCATACTTAAAGACAAAGTTGCTTGCTGGACCATAAACTGCTTCATTTTAGGTACTGCAACATGAGATTTGAAGGCCTTGGATTTGCAAGGGAAGAGAAGAACAGTTTTGCAGGAATGCAAAGTCTTTATAGGAAGCCCTTAGTTGTACATGCCCCACTTTCTGACCTCGTACACCTGAACATATACTTGTGGATGCCATATTTTGCAGTCAACTGATGCTATATTTAAAAGATGCAAACAGTTATAATAAAGTGAATACAACACTTTGAAAAGTCTGATCTGACCTAGATGCATCTACAAGCCTATTAAAACAGTTTGTTTCCCTACACATGGGATGGAGGCAGAGGGGTACCTCTGAAGACTTGTAGGGAGAAGTCTAGCCAAACAAAACGCTGCATTTCCCTCTCTCTAACTAACTGAACAAAGACCTTCAGAGAGGAGCCTTGCTGCTTAAGCTGGATAACTTCTCATTACCATAATGGAAAAACTAAACAAAAAGGCTAACTGCCCATATCTACCTGCGATCAACCACTCCACTGAAAGCCCAGTCCCTCTACTAGCCTACTCCCAAGCCAGCTTGGTGCTTGACTTGCCATCTGGTTGTTGCCACCTGCATGCAGAGTAGCTTCACTTCAGAAGGGTAGAAAGTGTTTTTCCTCAGGGTTCCCCTAAGCCAGGTGGCAAGGGCACTTCTCTGGGATATGTGGGTTCAAACACTTTCAGGTGATTCAGAAACTTCACAGACAAATAAATATTCAGAATTAACCAGACTTAAATGAACTGGATTGTCTTCAGGATTTAGGTTGACTGTTAACTGCATAAGTAGGATTTTGGTGAATTGGACTGTTTTCTTCCCCTTCATAAATTTTTTCTCTTATCTGTAAAATGAATACTATCCTAACAAGATGGACGTTGTGAGAATCAACATTTTTACAATATACATGTAGCAGTAATGAACATCACAGAGAAGCCCATAGGAAGCTTTTTATTTTCACATGTATTTATTATACCAATAATATTATTGACCTGCAGTATTTTAGACAGTTTGAAAGCGTGCAGAATATGCCTGCCACAGGGCCACACAAACAACAAGGATTAAAAAAAATATTTAATATATTCTCATTCTGTCAGCACCATCATTTCAGTGATCTGATATGTGATTAAATATAGTATCGTAATGTGCATATGCACAAAGGGGCTGAATTAAGGTTGTGCAGACAAATCTAATTCTGGTATTTCATATGCTTTGAGTGCCTGACTTCACAATCTTTGCGTTCATTTAACAAACAGTTTCTGCGTGTAATACCATACATTATATACACGTGTTGGTAACATTTTCCATATTGCTGCAAATTCTGGTTCTATAAGGTAAGTTTACACACACATGAACACACATACTGAAAAAGCAGAACAATATGCAGCCATATTCTGGCCACTGCCCTTTTCTCTGATAGCATATTCTCACCATTATATTTATCACCATCAAAACTAAACTTTTCAGGGGTATCAGCAGTTAAAATGTTCACTTACCTTTTAAGTACATGGAATGTGTATCAACACTTCCAGCTTCTTACCCACTTCTAAAAAACATTTTTAAAAGCACCTGCTGTGTATGAGCCATTTGTGGATCACAGCACACGTGCAAAAATATCTGGAGCCTGAACAGAGGTTCTCCTGTTAAGAAGATCCTGTAGAGATGACAGCAACTTGGCGTTTAAAGAAGGCAGGAATAGAGGAGATGTTGCTTTTGGCCCTATGCTACACACGGCTCATCAGGCTGCTGGTGGGTGCCCAGAAAGGCTTCAGCTCCTAGGGCTGGAGAAGGACTGCTCTCCATTGGTTTCAGAGAGGCAGGTAAACGGCTTGGCCGTCTTCTCTCCTAGCTCATTTGACCTAACTCCCACTGATTTAATCATGAGTATGACCAAATTCTTCCTTTTCAGACGCTGTAGCTCAGTTTGGTGAAACCATGAGAAAACACACTCTTTTTTTAATCCTCCTTTCCTAATTTCAGCTATTTTTTCTATTTACTGAGCAGAACTTTCATCCCGGTCCTTAAAGAATTAGCAGAAAGAGCTCCATTATAACACTCTGCGCTTTCTTGCTCTGACACTGACTGTTCTTACTGAAAAGCACTGGTCAGACACTAAGTGCTTACTTAGCCAGTTACTGGATTTTCCAGCCTGCCATTGTATGCCCTCCTGTTATCACAGTATTTATTCTAACTGGGATCTTTGTGACACAGGTAGTTTTGCCAGCTAAGCCCAGAGGAAGATGTTTCATTCCCAGCTGAAAGAAGATGTATAAACTCAATGCATACCCACCATTTATTCCCCTATCACTGTCCACTGCTTTACAACGCTGACATTCACACAACCAACCTTAAACACTACACACTACCTTGCAATATTACATGCACGGGTCTACTGCTCTCAACTAGAAGTTCTCAGACACATTTTTGCTACAGCCATGTGACAAAATGTATTATTTGGTGAGGTTTTAGTATGTGTGCTCTGGTGTACAATAAATACTGCACTGTTAGACCCCATGAGGCAAGTTAGCGTGCCCTCACAGAGGGAAAAATCACCCTGGTTTGTACTAATGATAGCTACAGTGAACTCCGGGACTTAAATAATGGGAATTTCCCCCTGCACAGTTCCACAAAAACAATGCTGAGCACTCACAGACACTAAACCCACCTTGAATCTGAGCTTCTCGAGAGGCAGTTTGCAGTCTCACACAGTTAACAGTCTAGATCTTTTCCTCCTCCTCACACCAGTTTTCTCTCTCAATTTCATAGAATGCAACCTACAGTTGTCCTAGAATTTCAGAAAGTGATAATTTTCTGTAGAGGTAGCTTATCTGACATTGGGCCTATAGCACAGGAGGGCACTTGTAGCTTCTAATCATCCTCTCCATCTGTTCACCATAAGCAATGTTGATCTTCAAATTACACAACCTACACAATCCTGAAAGAGTCTTTTACTTTCCGGTAGGACAATCTGCTCCTTCCCTTTCCCCGTTTATTGCAATCTGCAGGATCCTTGCGCTGCCGCACATACGGAGAATGAGAACATATCAATCCACCCTAAATGACCTTGCAAAGCTGAATCAGTTAACCAAAATAGGCAGATACTGCAGCTTTCCAGTAGACTTTCCGCCCCTTGAAGTTATTTGTAAATCTCTCTCTCTGCAGCACAGACTCTGCAGTAAGACTCTAATTATAAATGTACATGGTCCCAAACAATACCAAAATTATTAGGTGTCAGTGCTACTCTGGGGCCCAAAATATTGTTCCTTTTAGTCTGCCCTGAGCTATTCTGGCCAATGCAGTCCAGTCCTGCTTCAGGCATGCAGCCTTGGAGCTGGCCTGGCTCAGCATCATACCACCCACACCTCTCCTCATGCTCTACAAGGTATAGGCAACAGCATGGATGGGCAGGAGGGGACACAAGCCAGCTGCCAGCACTGCACTCCTTCATCTGCCCAGAAGACAACATTTTCAAAGCAGAAATGCAATGGGTGAGGTTTCCAGTCAGGAAAACAGGAGACTGTGATGAGGAAGGAGAGAACCCAGTCACTCGGGTGCCTGACCATGGGTGCTCCCAGAAGCTCAAATCAAAAAAGCAGCAGTTAATGCACAGAAGAGGAAGAGAGGAAACAGCAACCCTGTCCTCCAAAGCCTCAAATGACCCCTTTGTCTGAAAAATTTATAGCAATAAAGTATATTGGCATATTTTCCTCCAGTAGAAATATTGTGTGTGCTCCTCCACCACCATAGAGCTGCTGCTCATCCCACCCTTCCTGCTAGCAGCAGCTGAAAACTGGCCTTTAAAGGACAGCCGAAATACTGGTTCCTTGTCAGTAACACTGTCACCACGGCATCTGGTTTCCATACTACCATTACATACCTTGTGGCTTCAATGAACTGATCCCCGACCAGGGAGCTGAAGCAGCTGTCATCTGTGAAACCAGCTGTCACCCACAGCAACCATGCTTCACCACCAGCAATGACCCTCCCAACCCACAGGGAAAGGTTCATGATGCTGCTTGTAGCATGCTGCTTGCTTGGTACCATTAGCCATGAGCCAGCAAAAGAGGAGTCCTTGGCAGTAAGCAGCTCAAAACCCTGACAGATATGTTTTTTAAAAAAGCAGCAAAAACCATAAAAGCTACACAAACACCAAAATAGGTCCATCTGCCCTGTAGCCAAAAAATGCTCCACAACATGGCACTCAGCAATACCAGGTAAATTAGCCCAAGTAGGGACAGTCAGGGTATTAGTGTTATTTAAGGGCACATAGTATATAGCTAAGTGGCTGCCACAACTTTGGCAATGTTACTGCACAGCAATGGCTGGTAATGCTGTACATACCACAGGACTGTTGTTGAAGTTTTAGCACATAAGCCATTGCATCTGCACTTCTCTTCAAGCTCCATCTCTTAGACATCTGTCAATACATCAGAATTCAGCATGCATTAGTTTTTTATTAGGTCTCTATCCCTCCTGTTTCTGGGGAAAGTTGGTATAAGCACTACTTAAGGCCTAAAGTAAAAAAAACCCATCAAGATGCACTTTGTTTTCATCTTAACATTTATAAATCAATCTTAGATTTATTTTGTTTTTTAGACTAAGTACTCAAAAAAAACCCAAAACAACAAAACAAACAAATGCTGGCCTATTATAAAATATCTCCAGGTATTTGAGACTTCAGGCATAAAAAAACAAGGTTACCATGTATGAGTGCAAAGGGATGACTAGCAGTGCCTTACCCCCGCGTATGCCCCCAATGTGGCAAGCAGATATGAAAACGTGACAGTACTACTTTACCACAGATCTTGATATCATTTGTTAACCATACTACAACATACTATTTGTAGCTGCTTCTGCCTTATAAACAGAGTCTTTATACACAAGATCCTTGAAAGAAATTAGAAACACTTCCAAGACATACATACTTTGGTCTTGACCAAATTTACTCCAGACATCAGAAGCAGCATGTCCTAACATCAGGCAGAGGCAAGGAGCAAGCTACATGCTATGCTACAGCCCCAGTGCTTCAAGTCTGTAATTCAATAAACATTGTGATGAGTAAAGACTTGATGTTTTCCGTTCAAAATGTGTATTTGTCTGTATTGTTGTTACACATTAGCTCTGTCAGCTAATGTGCCTGTGGATCCTTGTAGATTACAACTGAATTTCATCAGCATCAGGTTTGCAAACAAGAAGCAAGAGATCATACATTTCATTATTCTTTGCTTCTTTGCTTCACATACATAGATGTTCATGCACTTTATTTGTATGATCAGTGGTTACTAAACCACTCCAGCAGCTGTGCAAAGCAATTCCAAATCAAGCAATTCAGTGTCAAGATTTTTATGTTGTCAACGTAACTCATTTTTTAATATCAGGAGGGCTGAAATTCGAAACAGGTCAGGGTGCATTCAGTTTTCTGGAGTGTTAATTTTCAGAAGTAGCAAGCATTGACAGTTGCTGTTGTCTTAAGAGGGAGATATGTGGGTACACCATGTTTGCAATCATATTCTAAGCAGCAGTTTGCAACTGTTTGCCAGGCTGCACTGTAGCAACAGGAAAAATAATAGAGTATCGAGGAGCCTCAGCTACGAGTTCAGGCTCCTGCACAGCAACGTTTTCAGTCCTTTTCCTAGAAAGAGGTGACTGCAATTTTAAGAAGAAACAAGACTTTAATAAATGCACCCTGGCATGGAATTTACCTTCAAAAACCTAGTTGATATTTATGATTTTAAGTTTCAAGAGGCAACATAGCTTTCACAGTGCCTAGAAAAGGTAACTTAGAAGACATCACTGTGACAAGTGCCTTGCCAGCAACCATATCTTCTTCCTGTTACTTCCAATCACATGCCACTCTGAGACCAATACATTCAAAAGAAGAAAACTTACAACCCAAGATGCAACACTTTCCAGGGACTGACTCATGCTGTAGCACTCAGAAGATTATCCTCTTTCAGTATTCTTAATTACACATAGGAACAGCTCCAAGCCTCATAAAACCATAACCTACAAATATTCCTATGCTGTTAGATAGAGCCCAGGTTCCACTGTAAATGGCAATATCTTCTGCTCAGACTGTCAGCACACCCCCTTCTAACTGTGTGAAGCAGAAGTAGAAAGTAATAGGCAAGGACCTGGGGTAGACAAACGCTGCTTTTTCACTAAGAATATGGCATTGAGGGCAAAACACAAGATATAAACAGTAGCAAGATGGGAAACAAGCTCAGAAACAAGTTTAAGAAGCTTGAATGTTGTAAGAGAAGCTAATGGAAGACAGCATACCATTAACCATAGTGGAATGCCTCCCATGTGCCAGGGAGGCTGGTGGCAATATGATTAATATTCCAGGTACAAAAGAACAAGTAAGCGGGTATCAGTGTTTTTTAACTTGAGACCCTGGGGGGAAGGAATTAGCTCAAGTCTGGAACAAATCTCTGGAAACTAATGATAAATCAGACAGAGGGGTCAATGTACTGTAAGGGACACATCTAAAGCCATTATTTTATAACAGCTGATGGCAATAGCTGCTTGGGAGGGAAAAAATAAAATGCTGATTTTACAGATATTCAAAGGGTGGGAATTAACACTCTAGGGGAAAAGAGCAGAAAAGACAGCAGGATACAAAGGTCCACCAAGATTTATTGAAAACCAGAGGGGAAATGTAAGCTAAGGGAAATGAATGTTCAAAGTACACAAAATAGACACTACAAAGCACATTAATTAGACAAAACACGCAAGTAGCCTTTATTTAAAAGAAAAAAAAAAAAAAAGAGAACTCACCAACAAAACCAAACATGATTGTAGTCAAGAGACAAGGTGCACAGAGCAAGAAGCCCCGTGATCCCAACCACAGTTCAGCCATACTGACTAGATATTCCCCCCTTGTCTTTTTTGGTTTCTGACTACCACTGGCTAGGTAATAACCAGCTTAATACATCTAGATTTATGAATAAAGAGTACTTTGAAACTGCCCAACAGCGAACATGAATAGCATGGGAAAAAATACAAAAAAGAAATAAAGGGTAAGAAATCACACAGGCTTCACAAGACATGAAAAGGGACAAAAGTGCTGGCCTTTGTGGCTTTTATTTGAAAACTAAGTCCACTCCCTGAACTTCAGATTACATACACCTTTGTACCAGAGACAGGATAATAAAATGTTGCATAGCACAATTTCAACATGAATCTTGCCTAAGAAGAAATCATTGAATGCATAAACAAACTTTTCCATCCTTACATGCCTTGCATACAACACTCTTTAAATACATGCATGAAGCTTAAGAAAACTTATGTGGAGCAGGTTGCAACATGTTCATAGGGCACCATACACTATTATTTACTTGTCAAAACACCACATTCACTCAAGAGGGGTTGGCTTTCAGAGAAGTCAGATAATATTCAATGTCAGGATCTAGTTCATAATAAATGGTGTCTAAATGCAACAAGCCACTACAGCACTAAGGATAAAAATCTCCTATTCAGTGCTAATCAAAATACATAAGAGGTGCTAAATCTTGACACCTGAAAGAGGGATTAATACATCCCCTGAAAACAGGCTCAAGAGTGCTGTCACTGCCAGTGTCAGCATTCAAATTTTCTCCATTTCTCCTCATGTGCCAAGGGCTGTGACAATCACCCTTGTAGACTGACAGTGCACTGACATATGCTTGACCACAAATGAGAGGAAGATGTCAAGTATCTGCTACTAAACAGCTGCCCACAAAATAAAATCTCAGTCACACTGTTGATGGAAAGGGAAGGCTCAGCTGCCCGTTTAGAGAGTGATCTTCAACTTTTTTTGAGAGAGAGCAAGCTGAGTAGTACACAGCACGCTCAGATCTCTGCAGTCACCTACCTATCATATGCTGCAGCTATCCAGGACTTCATCCCAAGCAGTTGTCAACTCAATATTTTCAAGAGCAACAAATTCATTAAAATTGTATAATTATTGATGAAACTTTCCAAGATATCTAGGACATTTAATCACACAGCTTGAATTCAAATTAACAAAATCTCACATACTCCAGTCTTAAAAATCCCAGACTATACATCTATATATTTGTCAAATACCACAAATTATTCAGATTATTAAAAAGGTCTTATCCTCAAATTACTCTTCTACTTGCAAAATTCAGCTCCCATAGTAACAAAACTTGAAGTGAAAAGAATTCAGAAGAACAAAATTAAAATTAACATACACATGCCAGAATGTAGATCTTTCAAGAGAGATTAGATAAATAGCATTGGGAACCAATCATCGGTAAATTAAAATCAAAATAAGCAAAAATCCCAGTAAAACCCAGCAATATTAGTAAGTATGTAGCAGCAGAAATGCTACAGGTCACAAAGGGACATGGCGTAAGGCACTGATTTCATTGGAGTTTGCCAAAAACACAGGACAAACATAAGTCAGATGATAGGAAAATACAAAACAAAGTATACAACCATTTCTTCAAATTTTGCATCCAAATTACAACTTCCAAGCAAATCTCCAACTCCTCATGTCCTTTGATTTGTAGCATAGAAACTTCCCGCAGTATAAAAGCCTGTTTTGCCATCTTCCAAGCACTGGGCACTATTAGAAAAGATGACAGTTATTCTCATTATTTAGCTGCTCTTGAATGCAAGTAGAAATCATTATGCAAAACTTCATATTTGGAAAGACAAAAGATATCTGAGGTAAACTGGGATAAAATAAAAACATAAACTGGGATAAAATAAAAAAAATAAACTGGTAGCTACCTGCAGCAGTTCTCAGGTATGTGAAACATTAAGGTACATAAGCAATGAAGTTTAATGGGCAAAGTGAAGGTGAGACTGCCAATAGTATGTGAAAAAAATTATCACACAGGTTTTGCAATATCTCTCATCAACATCACTGCAGCACATAGGATACGCACAGGAAAAAAGGGGGTATTAACCCTCAGATTCTGCCCTCGGTAATTCCACAACATAAGTAAATTTTACTATTCCTTTCTCATTTCTATTCCTGTCACAATTAACACAGTGGAAATTATACAGTTGATGTCCCAGTTGTACAGCTTGATGTCAAGTTGTACAGCTTCACATCCCAGTACTTCTTACACAGGTTTTTCCTGGTTGTGAACTGGTTGCAGTACTTTGTCCCTTTCCCTCCCCTCCTTCCATAGGGAGCCTTCATCTCAAGCTAAATCTTACAAGGAAGTCACCAGTTTTTCATTTCAATCTGATTATCAATTTGCACCTCAGCAAAGGAAAGCTAGAACTCTATTGTTTTGTTAATTGTCAATTTGCATCTTTGAAAGGTGTTGCGCATTTTTTTTCTTTTGGCAGGTTAGGACTAATTCTGTACGTTAACATATATGTGGGTGGTGTGGATAAAAAAAATGTTTTCTTCAGGATGCAGTTAATTTAAGATGTGCTAGGTTTATATATTTTCTTTTGCTAAGTTGCTTAATTTTCTTGGACAAATCTTGTTCAAAAGCTAGAAAGGGCTAAAAGGATAAAGCATCTTTTCCAACAGTTATTTAAACGAAAATCTCAAAAATATTTCAAATTCCAAGCTCTGAATGAGAAGGTGGTCAAAGCCACTTCTAGGGCGTAACAGCACAGACTTTATCACAGTCACTAATACATGTGATATACATGATATGTTGTGGTCCTACAAGTCACCGTTTGAGGTGGAACTGTGTGGAAGAAATTTTTTAAATCATCCAAGCTACAAAAAAAACCCAAAAAAAAACCAACCAACCAAAAAAAAAAAAAACAAACAAAAACCTGAAAACCACTGATCCACAAAAGCATTCTGAATAATGCTTGAGAAAAGCCGGCAGAAACTCCTGCTAAAATATCAGATAGTCACCAAGTCAAGCACTCTAAATGAGATTTTGTCTACCCAAATACAGAAAAGTCAAATGCAATTACTACAGGAAGACCTAGCAAGATAGAAAGTGCTGGCTTCACGTAAGTCCGTGTCTTGTTATCATCTTCAACTAAAACTGGATGAAGGGCAGGAGAGGAAGAAAACCAGAAAATTACATGTTGTCTTTATACAATAGTCAATGCTCCACTTAAGGTCATGTTACTTTCTTATGTTAGAATTGACCAGTATCAACTTTAACAGCCAGCACATGCTAAGGTTTTCAACTAGGGGTTAACAAAAATAAAATACACCAATCCATTTTAAATAAAAAAATGAGACAAACTGAAAGTCCTGACAACTTGAACTCTGGCAGAGCCACAGATCTCACAGAGCAAGATCAAAAGAGAAATTTCATTAAATCTTCCATGACTAGTCCTAGAGAGATGAATCCAAGTTTTGGTGGCAAAAGTATCTCAAATAATAAGCTTCCATATACTTTAACTCTGTGAACAACTGCAAGTCCTGACCAGCTTTGATCGCTTACAAGCTGCAGAATCTGGACTCAAGTCAGCTGTGCTCTCACAACTTTGATTTCCAAAGAAATCTGGAAAGCAGGTTAAGAGGAACTGGAACCCTGAATGTCTGTTAAAACTATATAAAGGAACAGGAAAGTATTTTATTATCTGCATTGGAAAACATTCTTACTTTTACAGACTTCTCCCAGCAAGCTGACTTGTTATAATGCCCACCAGCTATATGCTTGTGAACATCAAGGACATTTATACCTATCATACCAGAAGAAATATATGTGCCCAAAGAACAGGAAGAGAAAGCCTCTGCCTTCAGGGAAGGCTCTGTAATCAAATCATCCTATTTTACATATAAAAGTATGCCCACAAGTTAAAGGTCTGTGTACATTTGAGCACTGGAGAGTTGGTGGTGTGAGCAAAACACTAAACTTGGTTCTGTTGAATCACTGGGAAAAACAAAATAATGAAAAATAAAAGAAGAGAAAATAAATCAAAGTTTTATAATCTTAAGTAAATTATAAAAAATAATTCCTATAACTGGTGTTGAAATATTACAAAATCTGACTCACATGGAACTCCTAGAACTTCTTGTTTTCTTGTGACAGCAATGACAAAAACAGCTTCCTATATAAACTGGAAGACACCTGGGTTGAACGCAAAAAGATTAGGTCTGTACCTACGCTCCATTGCGGCATCAAGACTTGACTTGCTTTCTTACTTTTACAATGCTCCCTTGTAGAAAACTTCAAAATCGATGCAAATATTGAAAGCCTTCTCTCAAAACTACAAAATAAATAGATCAATAACTATGTAATTCAGGCCTTTAGCTGATAAATCCAATCATATAGGCAGATCCAAGCAAACCATCTAAACAAAAGGGCCTATTACAGAGTAGGCATCCCATTTTGACACTAAAGATTGGCAAGAAGTGATGTTTTTTTATTTAAATTGACTCACCCATCCTTTCATGAAGGACAAACAATATAAGATACATACAAAACAATCTGAATATATGCACAAACATGCTTTATTACATAAAGCAGAACTGAGACCTGTTGAAGTTCTGATACCATGGGACACAGATTAGAGACTTAAAAGCTGTATTGTCAGTTGTATTCCTTGATAACAAAAATCTTTTCCTGTTCAATGGTTGCATGATCAAGTATAGCTTTGCTTTGGGTTTGACCTGAATTTCTTAGTTTTAATAAAGTGTAAAAAATGGTAAAATAGTGTTTCAGCAATGTGACAAGTCTCACATACATGTACTGAATTATCTCACCTAGTCTCTCAACATTATGCCCTGGCAAAAAAAGGAAAAATGCCTCAGCTGGAGCCTAACTTTTGAGCCAGTGGCATTCCCTAACAGAGAAGTACAGTAAAAACTGAAAACTTTTTGCCACAGTTATGCACATAGCGATCCTACAATAACTCATGTGCATCTACAGTGGCTGAAGATAGACAACGCTCTAACACATATATACAAGAAACTGTGCCTATTCACAAAAGAAGAGGGGTCATCATTTTCCAAGACGTGTCAAAAATCTTTCAAATACTCCACAGATCAACTCAGCACTTCCAGTAGGCTATTTAAGTATCTGGGAGCACATTTCATGACTCAAAAGATGAAGGATGAACAAAAGACATTTTAAAAAACCCTCAAATAATTACAACCTGAGAGGTTTGCTTTCCCCTTCAAAACAAATAATTTTTTTAAACACATCTTTTATTTTTTTCCCCTCTCCTTTACTGCTCCAGAGCAATAGTTCAGTGTGTTTACTATCCTCTACAATCTACCTTATGCTCCAACTCCAGTGCAAGGACCCTGTTGTGTTCTCTACTCCTGGAGTAAATGCCAACAGACTTCTCCCACAGTGCATGAATGCTGCCTGAGACACAACACATTCATTGGACACACCACCTCTGGAAATCTGATTTGACCTGAGGCAAATGGGAACACTGGACCAGGCCACCTATTGAAAGAAACCCGAGAGTCCTCTGAAAAAGGACATTCTGATTTCCTCACTGATATCCAAGTAATAAATTTTTTACAATTACACTACCTCAAGAACTTCACGAGACTAAAACACCACCACCATTGTTATCTTTCAGATACCCAGTAGGGCTTGACAATAATTCTCCAAGCACCAGAACAAAAGGTTAAATGTGGTAAAGCCTACAAATTTTTATAAGGAAGTGCTTTTAGAAGTGTATCAGTGTACTGACAAATCAGAGCCAGGAGAAGCACTTGACTCTGACCTCTGCAGAGCACAAGCTCTCTGGAGCAGAAACTCCCTCTCTCACATGCACTCTTCATACTACAGCAATACACCCATCTTCCTGCAGTGTAGTAACAACAACAAATAGGGAGGCAGGATGAGCTCTTCTGCCAAAGCAATTCTGAGTTTAGAAAGAGCATAAAGATAGGAGAGGAAAACAGAAGAATGACAGGATTTACAAAAAGGAATACTCTGCTATTCTATCTACAGCCCTGTTATCACTGCACTGGCTTTAAATTGATGCAACTTTAATAAATAAACATCACACCAGTGCAACAGCTCTATTTTAGCACTGCTGGCCCAAGCTATCAAACCTGTATCTCACATGATATTCAGTGGATCAAGACATTTTCAAGATTTGACAGAATGTGTCTAGAACATCAGCACAGTCATTGTGCATTTTTATCCTATTAACTTTTGTTCTGTGAAAAACTCAGTAAAACATTGCTCTGATTGCATCCCCAGTCAGAAATTCTAACTTCTGCTGGCATTAAAACAGCCTGTCAAAGCCAGCAGAAGTGCCTGCCAGAACATCACTTCCATTGCTTCCTTTCAGAACTACATCAGTGTCCTGTTATTTAGTTTTCAAGTACTTTATGATATCCATGACCTATAGTTAATAAGTTCATTTCTAGCCAAACTCAGCAGCAGGAAATTTTCAGCTTATTCTTCTGATACTTTCCTCTCTTGACTTCATCCTACTGTGTCTTCTTTATAGTCTGAGAACAGTAGCATTGCAATTCCTTTGATTTATTATCCTGTTTCTGCTTCAGAGAAAGATGAAAGAAACCCTATGCTAAGCACCTGGATGTTAGTCCATCCTCTTAAAATGTCCAGTTGCAACCTGAAATTCCTGTGTTATTCTGGGAGGAGCAGACTAGTGCCATATACACTATTTTAAATAAGGATGCACTCCAATTGCTTTCTATGCTATCCTCTTATCCCAGTCTTGGTGCATCTAATCCCTCAGTTACTTCAAATGGCATTCATCCATTGCACATACATCTTAGCTGGGGTTTCAATTATTTCACCTCCCTCTCCCAAAACAGTGAAGTTCATTCACAACCTTGAAGCTATATAGGTACTTTGCATATCTGCTCTCTTCAGTGACTGTACCCTTCCTTTTTGGTTCTTGATCCTCTTACATGCCTGTCCGACTATTATAACCCCTCTTATTTAATCAGGCTATTCTCCACCTGGAGACTTGTTAGGGACTTGCAGGGCAGAATGTGTTTCCACTGGAGTTCATCTAAGGAACAATCAGCTTTAAGCAGTTGTATTCAAATAGTATTAATGTTTTCAAATCTACTTCCTATTTTCCTACTGGAAACCCTGCCAAACACACTCTTCAACAGACACTAAAATAATTTGGATAGTTGATATGCAATCCAAATTTTTAGTGGAAAACAGCCAGATTTGACATCTGTGAGAAAGTGGGTAATTTTTATTATCCACAGAGAGCATGCACTTGGTCTGATATTTTCTACCTCTACACATCTTTCTACTGGAACTGCTTTATGGTTTTACATGATCAATGGGCTGCCAAAAATTATTTAACCCCTTCACTGCTAGCAGAATCCAAGACTCCACCATCACCATTTTAAGAGTGTCAATCCAGTGGAAGAGTATTTTAAAATGCCTGTTCCAACAAGAGCATGCTTTTTATCTATTACATCTGACCCCTCCTATCACAGCAAATGAAGGTTTTGGCCTTTTTTTGAGGTAGTATCTTCTGATTGTTATTTGTCGAATACATGGCGCCTAGTCTCTTGTAAGCAAAGAGTTAATTCCCTGGTTCCTCTTGTTCCTTCTCTTGCTGGAGAGAGGGTCTGTCTGAACAGCTGCTGGGGGAGGCAAGGATGGGAAAATGCCTTTGGGAAAGTAGGCCTTCCTGCTGAGTATCCAACCCAACCCCAGCTTAGTAAGGTATCTTTTTTTCTTGCATTTGCTTTTGCTCTGGGCACCTTCTAATTTATTAAAGGTTATAAATATTTGTTTCTGCCTCCATATCACCTAATATGTAAGATCCTCCAGGCCACTGAGGTGTATGGTTGTAAACTGATTTGCACACGTGTACTGTACAGCTTCTGCTCTTCTTGGTTTATACATGCAGCATCACTTCTGGTTTAGAATGAATTTTCCTATCTCATTTGCAAACATCAGGAAAAGCAGAATACAAAAATACAAAAGAAAAAAGACAATACAGATCTTTTAACCATGGTAGGGTTTTGTTGGTTCGGATTTTTTGGGGGGATTTTGGGGGGGTTGTGGTTTTGGGGTTTTGTGGGGTTGTTTTCCTTCCTGTTTCTTTGTTTGGTTTTGGGAGGGATTTATTTGCTTTGTTTTTAAACATACTCATGACTTTTTGTTCTAAACTACCTGCTGAGTTTCCTTTAAATAAACGAAAGGAAGTAGTTGCTGGTTGTAGGGGCTGTACTAAAGCATCCTCTGACTGATTCATAATGCTGACAAGGTTTGCCTACTTCACTAAAAAGATTATCAAAGTTCATTTTGCAAGTGCACATGTATATTTTATTTCTCAAAGATTACCAGTTTTCTTCTTATTCCACCTTGTCCTGCTGGGAAGAGGTGACAGAGCTCCTGGCACCAAAGCAATCTCAAAATATATACAAACCAGGGATAATTTGTTGCTGCTGTTGTCTTAATGATCAAAAAGGAAGCTCCTCCTGGCAGTTTTTTTTTTTGTTGTTTTACCTTTTTCTTTTCCCTCCTTTCATTTAAATGCCATATTTGAGGCCAAATCCAAAGTTAGTGAGTGAGAATCCCTGTGCTACTGATAGATTTTTATACCGGACAAAGAGCAGCAGCAGGGTCACAGTGCCTAGCCTCTGGTGTGGAAATCCAATCAGTGCTCACAGTCATTCCAACAAACCAGAGAACCAGACAGAGCTAGCAAGAGATCCTTTGATTTGGGGATTTTTCAGTATCAAAAATAAACAGAAAGATGTAAAATCATGAACAAGGTAGAGACTGAGAGGCATCCTACTGCTGCACTTTCAGTATGCATATAAAACAATGCACATCTTTTATGATTCCCCATTGACATTTAAACCCCCTCATGTTCTTGCTGTGTTATGTCTAATTCAGATTGCTCACAGCCAGGGCCAAGGACACTTCATTTGCATTTATCTTATGACCCCAAACCCATGCAAATAGCAGTAATTTTTCATATTTCATAGCTAGGATCTCATAGGACTTAAACACCACTGAATTAAAGGTCTGGTCCAGAAATGCACGTGAAGATGGAAAGCTCCCACTGACTTCAGTAGTATTTGGGTCAGCCTATAAATCTCCACCAAATTTCAACATAAGTATCACCATTTCTATCTTACAGGTAGATAAATCAAGGGAGAAATAAACATAGTGATAGTACAGCAGAAGCAGCACTAGAAACCAGGAGTCTAAAATCCTAGACTTCTTCTTGACTGAAAGAGCTCTCACAGCTGCTGCTTAACTTACTTCCTCGGCCATACCCATGAAAGAAGAGGGAGGGTGCAGAACTGGCTTAAAAACAGCATGCACAGTTGAAACCTAGTACCACAATCTTTCCAGAAAGGATAGTAAGCGTAAGAATTACGATTCTCTGAATATACTCAGATACTTTCCTCCCCCTCTCAAATTCTGAGCAGTATAGTAAAGCGAACTGCAAAAATAAAATGGTGTTAAGGTCTCAGAATGACAATGAATATAAAATTTCAAGAAATAAGACAAATAAGACATGGTTTAGTGCATGCAATAGTAAAAGAAGGTGTTTATTTTCCTGTATGTGATATACTTTGAATTTAAAACACTGTTTGAAGCATAACTAGAAAACTTAATTCCGTAAGACAACAAACAAAAACCTGAAAATCCAAATTAAAAATAAGTAAGTGTTAAGGTCATCTTGCATTGGTATGCCCTTTGCCCCTTTAAAAAAAAAATAAAAACTTACAGATAGCCATATCTTACCCTGACATGGCACTTAAAGATATGGCTTGGTAGTGGACTTGGCCGAGATAACTGTTGGACTTGATATCAAAGGTTTTCTCTAGCCTGAGTTATTCTACGGTTCTAAGACACCTGCAGGATAGCCACTATAATGTAAAACATATAGTCCTTCTTTAAGTGCATCAAAATATTTTAATTGGTTTAGGTGGAAGAAAAATCATCTTTTAATATGACTGTTATTTTTCAGACTTAAGATCTTAGAGAAAGTGTCGCCTCTACTGAATTTATCACCCAATGAGATCAATCTGTTATGGATAAAAAATACACAGGAAAAAATTATTTTAATCCCTAAATTATCTAGGAAATTCGTTAGCATCACCCTGTGATGAATTTCATGATATATTTCCCAACACTTCTGTTCTACACCTTTCAGCACTAACAGCACTGAGCCAATCACACGAATCCAAGTAAGTTACAGTACAGGATGTTTTTATAACTGCAAAGTACTTAACAGAGTATCTAGGATTTAGTCTTAATGTAAAGACGTCAACATTTCCCAGAAGATTGATAACTTAGTAGCTTCCTATTGCACAGATGTATCTCCATGAGAAATTCTGAAGGATTTCCATCAACTGTGCCTTTTTCTTCAGTCCAAAAAAGAATGTCTCCAAAGAAGAGTTATTTTCTTTGCAAACTTGTAAATCTTGTACATTAGCAACTTTCGGATGTGGGCACATCACAATATTTGTCAAGAACTGCCAGCATGGAGTGCAGTGTTAGACAGCTGACAGCAGACTTCTCCAGCAAAGCCCTCCAGAGTTTCCTTGCCACACTGAACTGCACCATGGAAGTCCCACACAAGCTCTGTAACTTTTCTGTATTTCGGAATTAATAGTACTTACCTGCTGACAGAAGGGAGACACCAAAATGCCACACTCTACAGGGACGCTCTGTAATACTTAAAACAATGCTCTCATTTCTTCCATTTTGAGACTGTATAACTGAGTATTACTACACAGGCCAATATTTCTAGGAAGGCTGCAAAGTCTTTCAGAAACACAGCAATTGCTTGTGATGTCTCAGCAGTTACATATATTCAGTGCACGGTATCATATCCTCAACTCACAGCTCTTTATTTCCTGCCCTTTCATAAGCACTTCTATGAAAAGTTGTCTTTTCTTAACTGTGCCTATACCCATCCAAAGAGCTCCTCAGTTAACGCAGTTGAATAAGAAAAAGCATTCAGAACAATCATAATGAAATGTATTCACGATGTCTATTGAGAAAACAAATTTCAATCACAATTCATAGAATATTTGCTTTTGAAGTGAAGGATACTGTTGTTAAAATCCCTGGTTTAAAACTAAAAAAATCCCAACACTCTGCCTTAGGAGTATATAACACTATAAAAGTGACCAGAATCAGTACTAATAAGTTTTTAAAAGTTACAGGGCTTTAGGACAGTTTTGAATTTCAAAGGAGAGTTAGTTGTCCCGAATTTTGAATTTTTTCTTTTTAATCATAGGAACCAGCAGGAATGCCAGAAGAAAATCTGTAAAGAGTAACTGTTAAGATTGGGGTTTGTGATGGCAGTTATTTGCATTTAATGATGAATCACTCTTCATTTTTTTTAAGTATGCACTGGTAAACGATAGGACTTTAATAATAAAGTGTAATTAAAAAATGCTTTTATTGTAGAATTCTTCTTTCACCTCTATAAAAAACGAATACTTAAGAACAATGGAACACCAGTCTTGTAGTCGCTATATCCTTACTTCTGAACGCCTAACATCGTGTAGGTATAAAGATTACATCTTCCCGTTTCTGAAAACTGTAACATAGTCTTTAATTACATAATCACCTCCTTTGCAGACTGAAATGGCATCTCCCTATGAACATCTCCATAAGTAGAATCTTATAAACCTATGTATTTACTTGCACTATGTTTTCGTGACGGTCAAGTATGCACAAGCATGAGAGTTTAAATATGTCACAAATACATGTATTCATGCACAGATATATACACAGACACAGGGTGTGCATATGGATGAAGAATTTCAGTTATACAAGCAACAAGCTGATCCACAAGAATTACTTCTGTGCCCACAGAGCTCCATTACCTTCAGGGGTATTTCATATGATCTGTATTTTTGTACTTTTAACAATACTTTTAAAATTACTTTACCAGATACTATCATACTCATACACAGAAATAATGGAAAAGAGCAGTAAGCATGATAAATACATCAGCTAATGGGTAGTAGATTGTACAACTCTGCAGAAAGATTATTACAGGCACAGTGTCACAGATTTATTTATGGCTTAAAGCAGTGCCTGACATAAGCATACATAGTTTCAGTAGGTGGAGTCATCTGACCCAATCTGGCAGAGATTTCACATGGGAAAGGAAAGGAGTCCTTATTACCCACGAATTAATGCTTTTATTGGCAAAAAGTGTCTCCTGCGTATATTCGTGAATGAGAACAATGTGAAGTAGTTTCCAGTGATTCACGTAAAATCTCTTTCCTTTTGAAAAACTGGCTGACTAACATAGTCACTTCCTTTTCAAGTTCTGCTTCAGCTCTTCAGTCCTTCCAGCCATGCAAGCCTGCATATTAGGCTCATTTGTCCACTCTAGCAAAGAGACTCAATTCAGGGGTAAAACACACCTATAATTTAATATTGAGCTTCTATCACAGCTTAACATAGCAAGGTAACTGAAATCTTCATCATGATCATATGTAAATACTAAATATGCAGATACAGTTACTCATCTCCGCTACTCATTCAATTCAGATCAACATTAGTAATGCTGCTACAGTTCTGAAATGAAGCATGTGCTTTTTCAATGAACCACAGATTCCACATCTCACTGGAAAGAAAGGCTCACTGGCAGCTCAGTTCTCCCCAGCACAACAGCTGACCTGTTCAGTTAACATATCACTCAGTCATCAGCCCTGCCTGCCTGAGTCACTGGAAGTACCCAAGTCAGTTTTTAAGCAGATCCTGTTCTCTTAAACCTGCAGCATCTCCCAGGACCACAGCACCTGGGGACGTGACTGTATAGGGTTTGATTAAATTTGCACTTTTAAAAAGCATTACAATATTCTGCGAACATGATGTTTCTGAAGTTTGTGATCAGCTTCAGGCTTTATCACTGCATGATTTCACCCATACGATGACAAAGAAAAGGCAAACAAGTAACATTCTTTCAATGGATGCTAAACCAGAGCTCTTGTAGTACTGTGAAGGATTCAGGCTGATTCTGACTATACAGACAATAAAAAGTTGTTCTAAAGATATGGCTGCTCCAGTGTCCACGAAAGCAGTCTCTTATCCCTTTTACCATTTGGCACATCAAGAATCATCTCTTGCTTTCCTCATTACATACCTTCCTTTGCAATTTTCCTTCGGCTTGCCTTCTCTCTGTTGCAGCAGGTATCTGCTGCCGTCCTGACTTCCAAGCCTCCTCCCCGTCTAATGCCATCTTACTCTGTCCTCTTCAGTTCTGCACAGTTTGAATCATCACTCAAGGCACTACCACCTTCCAACATATATTAACCATATTTTCAAAAATGTACACCAGGTATTCCTCATAGCTCCCCTCAATCAAAAACATCCTGTGAGACTTCACAAAGCTACTACTTTCTATTCTTTCAACCCCCTTAAAACTCTCGCCCATTGAAATGAAAATGTGCAACTTTCATCATTACTATAATAAACTCACTAATCCGTGCTGAATACCATTTTATCACCCTTTCCTTAATTTACCAATTTAACTTCAGAATTTTTTCAAGAAGCAATAGATAAGCAAAACTATGAACTACAGGATTCAAGTGGCTTTAATAGGAATAATTAATAACCACTGTATATTTTGGACAGAACACATACAACATGATAATACTATGACAAAGAAAAATGCATTTTTACCATACCCAGTTCAAGTTCATGCCTTATGATGCTGTATGATACAGCAAGTAGCTTCACATGAAAGGTTGTGGCCCAATAACTGCTGACAGGAACAGGCAATGCCCAAAGCTTTCCACCACAAGAAAATCACATATCCTCAGGTTTAATCCCAACAGCCACTCCCTGTCTCTGTATGGGCTCTGCTCTCTGCTGTGATGCACAAGGGAAGAGTTTTAATTCCTCAAGCTAAGCCACAACTGTACTGCATGTTCCCCATGGAGACCAGAAAGCTTCAGCTTTGTCATTTATCCAGTCTGGGACAAACGCTATCTGGGCCCTGCACTCCCAAAACACAGTTTGAAAGGCGCTTCATCCGGGTGCATGTAAGCCAACTCCACCTCTCATGGGAGAACAGTAAGCCCTTTTGCTGCCAACCTCTATGATTAAGAAGGCAGTGAAAACAAAGTGTCATCTTTGACTGAAGTACAGTTGCATTACCCTCCTCTCTGCGGTTACCAGAATGGTCTTTGAGGTATTGGGAAAAAAAAAAAAGAATTTTTTTACTCTCATTCCATCTCCATGCAATGACAGTAATACATAACATTGGCTTCGCCTTACAAATACTTCTCGTATGAAAAGCATTCCATTTGTACTGACTTCAGTGGAAGGTACGTGGGTGTGCCAGAAGAAAGAATCAAGTCCTGAACACTTATATCTCCCTGTATACTTAATAAAGTAACAATTCAAACCTTATTTGTTTGAGAGAAAAAGTCCAGCACAGACAGTTTGTAAAACAACACAAAGAAATTGCTTGAATCCCAAGATCTCAAATTCCAAACAAGCCACAATTCAATCTTCTTCAGTTTGGATTCCACTTTGGCAAGACGCCTAACTTAAATATGACATGAAGCCCTTCTGAAATGCCTTGCCAACTGTGGGCCTAGGTGCTACTGCAGCAAAATTAATACAGCAAATTAAAGTTACCTTTTTCAGCATACATGGACATTCATTATCTCAACACATTTCTTTGGAAGGCTTGAGGGGAGAGGAGGTTTAAGGCAATGGAGGGAGTTTGGACATTTGCATCCACAGGACAATTATGCCTCAGCACCCGGCTAACCTTTCACAGTTTTCCTTTCTTCCAGATTCCACAGCACCTTTGTTTCCCTACATTCATCCTCCTCCTTCCCTCCCTTCCTCTCACTCTCTCTTGGTGGCCATTAACTACACTGACAGTTTGACAGGCTGAAATAAGGAAATAAAACACTTAAACATTGTTTCCTGATGTATGCATTCATCTCCTCTGCCAAACACAGATATTGAGGAGATACTTCACTCCTCCTGTCAGCTTGCTAAATTATAGCCCAGCTCTCACAGCCACACAACTCTCAGGTCTTTTACATTCACTTGATCTGTCTTCCTATCAGAAGGCCACACAAGGGCCATTTCCATGTCTATAGCAGAAGCTTCTTCTATTTATACTCTTAATACCACACTTTTATATGCCTAGGGCTGAATTTCTGTTAAAAACCAGAATCTCATGTTGCTTCTACTGAGCGCACTCACATTACCATGACAGCTCCACTTCTTGCTTGGATAATGATGAAACTACTTAAGGAATAAAACAAACTATATTGCATTAAATTTTGTGTTACTCTCACAACCCGTTACAGCAGCTGAGTAAATCAGACCCCAACTTTGCTTTGACCAGGCTTGTTGCAGTTTTTTATTTAAGCATTTCCTCCAGGTTGACAGAAAACATGCTGCTGGAGACTAGAAGCATTCCACCCTTTACAGAAAGAAACACTGCTTACAGTATTTGCTTAAGGAAGCCAATGTTGCTCAGCTCCCGGGAGGAAAGTTGCAGTGATACTGTCACTGCTCATTACCTCCAGTGGGTGTTGCTGTGAACAAGCCTATCGGAAAATGCAGGGAGGGGGAATAATAAAAAAGTATTACAGACACTCTTAAACATGTGCCATGTCCAGAAAGTTTGCCTGATCCATACAACCTGAAATGAATGAAAGCTGGTTAAGAAACTAAATAATTATACTTTGTTATCATTTAACTGGTGTGGACTGTCTTCCACATCAATTAGATAAACAAGCACATTTCTTACTTTATCTTCTGCGCTAGTGCAAGGCTGCGATGGAGCCAAGTCATATTTTTGTAATTTCAGTAGCTCTTGATGTCTACGTAGATAGCACAGTGCTGAGGCCATAGCCACTCTGGGGTGCCCGATGGCCAACATCCATTACAGCACAGATCGATCTTTCATCTTCACCATCCTAAAAATGGCTGAGGAGTTGTGACAAACAGGGTACTGAAAACCCACATACGTGCCATTCCCTCTTTCAAAGTTATAAGAAAGAGAAGTGTATCAATACCCCAGAATATAATGACACCCACCCTTGCTGATAGGGAAGGTTAGCTCAGTTTTCAGTTAGCATGTAGAAATGCAGAAGTTGGCACATTTTGGACCTTTGAAACAAAAGAACAAAGACACCTCTTCACACTCCAATGTTATAAAGCACTGCATACCTTTATTCTCTTCCTGGCCTCCCACTTTCTCATTATTTCCGATATCTGTAATTATGACCCAAAGAAACAGTCTTTGAAGTAACTGTGAAATGCCACTGACACAGAGATTTAATCAGAGGTAGTATAAAAAACCCCGCAACAACCAACCAAACAAAAACCAACCCAACAATATCCACATGGAAAAGTCTGTACAAGTGATGCTGCTGAGACTTCATTCTCTAGATCTGCAAATATCTTTTCCCATTTGTAGAAGTTACTATTAAACAGTAGAAAAGATTCAAATTCAATCATCCTAAACAGCTAACAAAGCTCAAGTGGAAAAGTAATTCATTTGCTCATCTAGAGACAGTAAGGGGTTTGCTACTGCCTTCCATTATTGACTGTCCAAGAGAAGTATTTCACCTGGTTACACCCATTCCTTTTGTTATTCTCTGAAGACATATTAATAAATGCAGCAGACCTGTCATATGCTGTTCTCTAACTGAGAGGTTTTGAATTTCATGAATGAAAATGAAAGAAAACATTGATAAAGAAAGAGGAAATAAAAGTTCCTTACTACTTCCTCCACACAAGAGTATTCAAGGCAGTCAACCAAAAAATCTACTGTTAACTCTTTACTGACAATATGAACAGAACTTCCTAAAAATATCCAAGATTGACTTTCATTTCATCATTGGAAATCATAAAGAGCTCCCAGTGCACCATCAAAAGCCACCAATCTTCCTACATCATTATTTCACACTGCTGGAGAAAAGAGGTCCTACCCACTTGAGATCACTGCATATCCCATGATATCCCAAGAGCATCAGCTACTGACTACTGCATATGTGTGAATTTGCAGTTCAGCTACCTACTGCTCCTTAAAGTTTTCTCTGACATTTCACAGGCACAGATGTTGCCATCTCACAGTTCTCAGTGCAGACTCACTAATTCTATGAATGCTCTCACATTTCTGTTTACTGACAGATTAAAAAAAAACAAAAAAAAACAAAAAAAAACAAAACAAGATGAGTAAGGGGTGGAAAAAGAGAGTAAAACAATTTTGGTTTTACAAGTGTAGTTTTTCAGTTTGCATGAAAGATATTGCATTTGGTTAAGTCTTTCAATTTTTCAAATAGTATTCAATTTTAAGTTTTATGAACAGCCATTTTACTCTCTATTTATTAAACTATTAAATAGCCTCCTCCTACTCTTTCCCATTAAATTAAAAAATGAAAACATGGAGATAAACCACAAATGAAATCTACTATACTAAACCCAAAAAATACATAGAAATTGGAGAAAAAAAAAAACACAAACAAAAAAAACCAAAAAACCACCAAACCCGATATTGAAATATCAGTAAGTTTCATTTCCTTCCATAGTTTTTATAAGAACAACTACCATTTAAAACTTTTCTCAGTATATTTTGTTCTTTTTTATTGCTTATTATTTTATCTACTAAAGAACAGTAGAATATCAATACTTTATTTTCCTAAACTAACTTGTCCCCTCCCCCCAAAGTTCACTTTTTGCACCCTACTTACAGAAAGCAAGTCTGCTACTATCACTGAACCTGGAAATACTTCCATTTTAAAACCTGTATACCATAGAACAATACTGGTTCGTAACAGTGGATTCTTGCCCAAGCTGGAAGCTGCAAAAGTGGTTATCACAGTTACCTGAAGTAGCATCTTGAAGAGAAAAGTGTGATCTTTTCAAGAACTGTGATCTACCTTATCCAAGCAATGGATTCACACTGTAGCTGTGGCAGAACTCACAGGAGTGTCCTGCAACTTACCTATGCACTTAACTCATGCTCCTTTCCTTGTAACAACTGACTTTTCTGCTACTGAGACAGGTCTATCAGGCAGATTTGGAAATGGTGCTGTAAAGCTTGAGACCCATCCAAAACCAGCAACCACTGATAAGTTTTAGTATGTGAAGCAACAGCATACTCACTGGGGATGCAGGCTGAGCCTTAGGCTAGCAACACCATTCCGAAAAAGGTTACATGCCTTGCTACTACCTTCAACAAACTTTACTACCCAGACTTCCAGGAGGGTACACCCTTCACCACATACAAAGAAAGGCCTGTACATACACTGCAAGGATGGTCCCCTACAAGGCTTCTGCAGTTCTTGTTATCTATGGATATTAAAACATTGTTCTTATAGAGCAGAATTTTCTCTCCAGTTTGTGTGAAAACTCCTCCATGCATGTATGTGCGCCTGTGTGTTCGCATACAAGCATGATGCTTTCCTAGATACACAGTTGCCTGTCAGCATGATAAAGAAACTGGAAGTTCATACCTCTGTAATACGGACTGCATCTGATTATGGTTACCAAGGTTCTTTTACCTCATTGTAAGCAAAGAGTATTACAAGAAAAAAGTAAATTCTTAAAACATGCTTCTGCAAGCCACCATAAAACTTCCTGACCCAAAGATTTTAGCCTAGCATTCATTTTTGCCTAAGGATCTCAAGAGTCATACCCTCTGGTATGAAAACTTCAAGAGAGTGTGAGGCGCACACAACTGATGAAAAAGATACCAAGTCTTCCACCGCTCAAATTCAATTTACATACTAGATGATTATCTTAAGTGGAAATACAAGGAAATATTGAGCAGTAAGTAGAGAAAAAATATGAGATTGGGAAAAAATACAAGACATTGGGTAAACCACAAAGGAAAAGGTACGTGGTTTTCACATCTCTATTTTAAGAAAACAGCTTCCAGAGGCAAACAAATCCAATACAGCAGCATTTCAGTCACCTGTAAATTAATGAACCTCAGCTCAAGGATGAACAACCTCTACCCTATGTATTAAAGGCAATGCAGAAATGTAACAAAGTTGAGTGCAAGAAGGTGGAAAGTAGCAGGGAGCCATTTACATGAGGAGGGTAGACTATGTCTCAGGGCAGTGTCATGGGTGGGAGAAGGATTAGAGCTGACCATAATAAGTGACCTTCCACCAAATTGCCTATCACCATGACTCTGTGCTGCCGTACAGGCACTGCACATCAAAAGCCATTGTGCAGTTTTCCCTTTAATCACAATACATTTACAGAACA